>OOFE01011375.1:0-13364 GCA_900323365.1 Monocentris japonica
ATACACAACAAGGTCATCCTTACTATTACAACTGGCTGTAGCATTGAAAAGTTCTGAGATTAGGAAGAAAATGTCGGAAAATGACGAGCTGAAGAGGCTGTACGTGTTTGTTGATGTGTGTGTGTGTGTGTGTGTATATCTGTGCCTCTGTCAATGAGAAACACAGCAGAACGCTCCGAGACTGTCAAGGCTGTAGCTCAGTGCCACATTGATGACGCAAACAGAGTCAGCACTCAAATAAAAACAATAGAGGAGTGATTCACAGTTCGGCTAGTGTCCTGGCAGCAGGAATGGCAATTGAAAATATTGCCGTAAATGATGAGATCGGTTTAGGACTAATCAAAAGATTAGGTGTCATATCTATTTGGCCTGAAGCCAGAAGGAGGAAATGCACTTCAAGGAATTTTCAGGAAGCCATATATATTAGCTGTCGGGAACCTATTTAGGTCAATGACATTTTTGAAGCAGAGTGCCATGCCTTTTACTGGAGAGAAAGAGGAAATTAAGTCAGCATCAGTGTAATACTGTTTGACCTTTAGCTTCCTACTTGTATCGCTCTGGATATGAAGTGAGGTTTAAGTGCAGACTGCCAGCTTCAGTATGATTCAGTATTAACGTGTATTTACTCACTCCAACTGCAACCTTGCGCTTCAGATAACAAATGCAAAAGGTCAGAAAGAGAAAATCATATCACTTATATGAACACATGGTGATGTTTATGGGCTACATATTTTAGAAGGCATTGCTCATACTTATCGTCACTGTCTTGTGAAAAACATGACAAAACAGCCCTTTTTTTAAAAAATTGACCATTATGCAGTTTTGAGTTTTGAAACAGTTTCATAAGCACCAAGGGTTGTAGAATTCCATGTAATCCTTCAGCTGAAGTTAAAAAATTAAAATCTGTGAGACCTTCACATTTCTCAGCTGACACCTCAATAGGTCTAGGAAAAAAGTGACACAAATGAGGTTGGCAAAGCACACTAATAAATGTGGTAAGCATAGTCAGATTCGCTGTAAACTCACAAATCTGCTCAAAAAAACTACTAAATATCTCAGAAAGAAAAGGCCAAGAATGACATAGATGAGACTGGTATTGTCCTAAAACATATCATATCAAGATCAATATACTTTCAAAAAACAATGACACAAAGCATTATCAGAGTTCAGGATGTCCAGCTAATAATTGAAATATTTTTTTTCCAGGATAACCATCCTCATAGGAAGTCTCAAAGCAAATAGTATACAGGCTTTAAACTGTTTGTGCCTTCCCTGTATGGCTGTCACTGAATAAATAAATAGAAAATCTCAATAAATGGCACAGATTTCTGATATTGTGTATTTTTTGCCTGTTAGGTCAGATGGCATCTCAGTCTTCAAAACAAAAGTCCCTTCTCCCCCTCCCTCTGGAAAAGCATGGCTACATGGCAGTAGAGGACAGGTGCAGTTATGAATGAGGAATGGTTGTACACATTTATGAAAATGATAGTCAGAATTAGCAACTGGTTGTAAAATAAAGCATAACGTTCAGTTCAAAGGTGGCTGAGAGGAAGTGAGGGGTGCTAGAATAGCACTGCATAAGGTGTTTTTCACAATGCACATTTACACTGTATTTTCTCACACCTGCTTCTTTAGTTTTCCCACATCCCTCTCATTGTTATGTTATATATATACTTTTCATATTGAGTCCATTATTTCATGCTGTATACATGCTATTTCTTATATTTTTTATAATTTTTATTTTTGAAAATAATTTATATATTTTATTTTAACTGTAACTGTAAGAAAATCCATACATATAAGTAATCCATACTCTGCCCCGTATTTCCCCATCTAGAGCCCAGACAGAGTCGATCAGACAAACAGTAGCTGAACGTAAACAGTCTGTGACTTGGTAATGCAGCTTAGTTGAGATCCCCCTCTTCCTACTCAACAATGCCTGACCTTTTGGCTTGTCTACCCGGACAGTCACATAAGCTAAATGTATTGCTGTCGTAATAATTGCAAGACAAAAGCATGCATGGGCCAAAAATACATTTAAAGGTTATACTGACTTGATGAAGTGTACACTCAGCTTTCCTTTATTAGTGACACCTTCACTCAGCTTGACTTATTTTCTTTTATTGGTGATGCCAATACTACTGAGTCCAAATCATGCCCTTTGTATTTTCTGCACTCACAATCAATCTTGTCCACAGGGATCAACCTTACATTCGGCAAAGCTGCATTTGTTTAACCTAACCGCCATTGAATGAGATGAATGAAACTAAACAATCTAACATCGGGCATTTCAGCAACCATTGATAGCTAATGTGTGTGAGCTGATGGGGCTTGGACATTAAGCTCACTTGTGTGCACAATTCCACAGTGTTTGTAATTTATAGCAAGGACGGAGGACTGATGGTGTTGATAGGAGAAGTAACTTAATGGCTGTCTGCAGATAAATCTCCAAAGCTATGTCTATAACACAGTTCAGAGTTCCTTTTTCAACCAAACAAAACACTCTCCTGCAAATGAAAACATAGATAGCAAGCCTCCATGCTAGGTATCTGAGGCATTTATGAGGGGAATGTATAGGATGTGGTTAATATTAAAAATGTATATATCATTAAACATTTATAATATTAAATACAATGTATATTTGTATACATATTATTACCTACCATGCATGACAGAGTGCATGTATATTTGGATATTTGACGATATGACTATATGCTTGCTTTATATTTATTATTTTTGTACTGCAAAGTGGCTTAACAAATTTCACACAAGCACACACACACACACACACACACACACACACACTGGACAATAAGGAGACTTACTGCTATGCCTGTAAATCAAAGTTAACAGTGTACACATCATTTTAAAAGACAAATGTCCATACAAAAAAATGGCCTTTGTCCATACACACATTTTGTGATGAACCTATACAAAACTTTAAATGCCACTGGTTTTGACAGCTTTACCCAGTGTTTACTATAATACTGTAATAGTGATATCTGATTCAGCAAAAACCAAATAGCCATTAATACTCTAAGTGTTTTGGTGATTTAATCTTTTCATTTAGGCACCATTAAATATTTGGACCGTATTTGTGGGTTGAGCCTTATTCAACAGTAATGAATGTTTGCACAAATCCTCTCAGTATGAGCAGGGGAAAAGGTTATAAACTGTTATCTTTATTATAGTCCTTGGAACAGCGTTCAGTACACAGAACTTGCATTGTTTGAGTTGAGAAAACAGACAATGACAAACAAATTAAATCAGACAAAAGATAAACAATCTGTGTGAACAGTCTGCCATTCCATTACTAACTTTCCATCAGATAATTGGCGCTTTCTTTAGGGATACATATTATTACTTACCATGCAGGACAGAGTGCAAAAACATCTCGTGGTTTATGTTGACAAATGGGTGAGACAGTGACACGACGCATGACAGTGTCAAAGTTAGTAAATCTGCTCGTTTCGATTTGATCATAAGCCCATCAGCCACCGCCCTGCTCCCACAGCTTTCAGAGCCCCTTCCTAAAACATAAACCTGATTGCATTCAATTACAATTAGCATGTTGAAGATACCTATTGGAGCTGAGTCATATCTGATTGCGATGAGAGTATTCAAGACCTGAAAAGAGCAAGAGAGGAGGAGAAATCAAAATGGTCAATTACAGAGCAAGTAATTGTCTTAAAGCATACTGTAGCTACTTTACAAAAGCATAAAATCTGCTATGGAGGCTTACTGGATTGTCCTGAAATCCTAGAGGGCATCTCCAACAGGAAGAGAATTGCTACAAAAATCCAAGCATACTAAGGATGCCTGGTCTTGTCAAATTTTCTCACAGAATCTCACAGAAAGGTGCACCCTCTATATTTCATGCATTGCAGCAGAGGGGTGATTCGTTTTTTTCTTTGATACCGCAGGCCTTTATACCTTTATGCCTGGGCTGGTTAGTGACTTTATGAAATTGCTAATCATCCCTGCTTTGTGCCTGGGTTGGCAATAATTATTTTCCTGCTACAAAAAAAGCAACAATACACCATCTTGAGTAGCAATTACCCTGACTGGGTCTGAGTGTCAACAGATCTGCCTGGCAGCTTTAGCTTATCCATCACCCATCCTCATTACACTCTTGTTATTATACTCTTGTCCCCCCTACTGGATGCTTGATAAGGTCATGCATTCAGCACGTATACCAAATATGGCACTTGGTACTAACCAAAAGATGTTTTTTTTGGAAAACGTACTCCTATAATGCAAAATAGCGTGTTGACACAAAGCCACTTTGCTTTTGCCCTGCCAGAACTCAGACTCATAGAGGTAAAATACCTTTGGATGGTTATTACACATAACAAAACAGGTAGGCACGACAACCAAACTCAGATCAAGTTCATAACATGAAATCATACTATGGGCACTATTATTGATGCCACAGCCATGGGAGGTATAAGAAGTGGAAATCACAATGTTAACTATTGCTATTAATGACAGCCTCCAAAGCTCAGCTGCTGCACCTCTCTCTCTATCCAGGCTTGACCACATACTAGATACATTAACAGTACATTTGATTGGATGCTGTAGTTCATTATCCTTGTTTCCTTCATGTTCTACAGGATCCTGTCACTTCACATGATTCCAGATAATGTAAAAATGTTCAGCAAAAAGAAGAGCCTTTATCCCTTCTCAAAAATGGCAGAATAAATACATTTGGATGAGGAAATGATATCATTATGTGATACTCTGAAATTTAATATTTCATAAATTTCATTCCTAAAGTGATCATGCAACATTCAGTTGCTGTTTTCCCCTTATACTTTCAAGCAGCACTCGTCACATTGATATATAAAAATAAAATTAAATACAAATAAATAAAAAATAATAAACATACATTTAAAAGTGCAAATGTACATTTCTTTACAGCATAACATATTCACTGTACAATCATTGATTATATACTCACATTATCGTATGCATTATAATAAGGATTACTAAGTAGCATAGTTTGAGTAAGAAATATTTCATAGCAAGTCTATTGGAAAATAACATTTGCAATGCCCTGTAGAGGCTCTTCTTAACATTGCCAAGGGTGAATGTCTGTGTGTGTGTGTGTGTGTGTGTGCG
Source organism: Monocentris japonica (assembly GCA_900323365.1). Taxonomy (NCBI): domain Eukaryota; kingdom Metazoa; phylum Chordata; class Actinopteri; order Trachichthyiformes; family Monocentridae; genus Monocentris; species Monocentris japonica. The sequence goes on from OOFE01011375.1 coordinate 5,122, forward strand.
TGTGTACGTGTGTGAGTGTACGTTGACATAAGGTGTATGTGCAAACAATGAGCATTGAAGCAGAAGAAACTCATACCATTCTAGTTCAGAGGCACAAAAACCGCCCAGCCAGCATTTCAAGTTTCTAGCATTGTTTTGGACAACACACATCAGCAAAGCAGAGGAAAAACAAAGAGTTTTCCTTTCATAGCTCCAGGAGGAGTCTGCTAAAGAGTCATATGACAAGCGGAAACAAGCAGCTCGAAGAGTTGTGTCAAAGGACTGACACCATTTACACAAACATCACTTGAAATTGGCTATTGCATTTGATCTAAAACATCATTCTTTCCTTGTATCCAACACAAGACAGCCTCCTGCATCAGTCTGGAGTGAGCAGATCCATCATGCTTGCTTTCGCGTTTTGCTCCGAGGTGTTGTCCAGTCCACCCAATGCTTACTTGATTATGGCAGAAACAGATGCGAAGTGTAAGGAGCATGATAAGAAGTTAGAATCGTAGGCCTAGTAGGGAGGGCGTGTCAAAATGATCCTCAGTGGAGATAGAAACCATCCTCTGGCAGTCCGGTTTGTTAAGGTTGTATTCCATAGACAAAAAACAGAGTATCCCATCTCTTGGCATCAAGGACATCTGATAAGCTGACCCTAAAGGAGATAGAGAAGCCTCACAAGAGTTTTCTGGCACTATTTCCACTTGTCCTGATGAGAATATGTCCGTCCTCAGACCTTGTTACTGGGGCACTGTGAGTACTGCTGTCCAATTAAATATCAATTAATGGGCTAGTGGTGGGGTCCTGTGGTTCTGGACGTTTGAGGAAAGGTCATTACAGGTGATCTTTACAGGCATTGGAGGGAGACGCTAGACATGGTCCTGGAAAATCCTGCACCAGGAAGGTTACTATGGCTCCCCCTACAGCCATAGAACATGGCTTTAGCTGACATAATTGCAGCGCAACCTGGCGCCTACTTAGAAACGCCTCATCCAGTAATTGCACATCTCAATTTCTCACTTTAAGGAAACATGCTTGCTATTATTATGTTGGATATTCTGTTCATGTATGGAGCATTTACACAATATTGTTGGACAGTAAAGGTGATCTTTAAATACTCTTAACAAAAATACTATTAATTGGAGGACAACTAATTATGGGCAAGGGAGGAAAACAACACTCCGTTTTTTTTTTAACCAATCTTCCCTCTCTTGAATAACACAAACTGGTTCAAAGATAATATTGTACTGCACATAGATGCAGTACAGCTTCTGGATGATCGTGTGCTGTATTTATTTTAATGTATATGTGTGTGTGAGTGTGTGTATATGTGTTTGTACATGTGTGTGAAAGAGAGAGAAATAGAGACTATACGTTTGCTTACTATCTCATAGCGCAGGGATATGTGTACGTGTCCAAATCCAGGAGTAGTAGACTATGGACGTCTTAACGCTCCGACTTGACTTTGTAGCGCAGGACCAGGTAAGTGGCTAGCCGGAGGATCAGGAAGAAAACCCCCAGCACCATGAAGTCCACGTAGAGCTTTGCATCCTCCACGTCCAGCAGTTGCAGGACCTCCTCCGGCTTTTGGAACTTACACACGAGCCCCGGACACTCCAGCTCTGAGCGGTTCATCCCATAGATAGACAGGATCACTCCCTCAAAGCCATACCTGGTTAGCAGCAGAAAGAGAAGAGGAGCCATTTATGACCAAACTCAGTGAAGCCAACCATTTTAACTCAGGAAAAGTTTGAAAATGCACTTCTAACCATTTCAAAGCTCTGAATACAAAGACCAATAATCGATGAAAAACAAAACAAATTTCCCACAATGTGCCTGTTTTTTCCATGTTGGGGTACATTTATAAAAACTTTGAAAATAGAGCCTGAACATTCTTATGAACCTTAATTGGAAGGCCATTTTTTTAATATCCTGCGGACAAACACATAATGTAGCTGTGCATACCTGACATAGGACACATAGGAGCTCCACTGCAGGTACTTAGGAATGGTGTCAAAATTGATGAAGAAGCCGGAGAAGAGGAGCACAGGTATGGCTGTGACTGGACCCACGAAGGTTGCTACCTGGGGAGCGAAAGAGCGTTGTTCATTAAACTAATAAAGTTTTTTTAACTTTTACAATTGCTCTGGATGAAGTGAATGAGGATGTGACTGATTACTTTAAAAGCATAAGAAAATTCCTTTTGTACATTTAACCTACATTTAGTGGAATCTGTCAATAGTGTAGTAGTAGATGCATCTGGTATGCTTACCTGCAGGGAGGTGGATGCAGCCCCTATAAGCAGACCCAGGGATTGGGCTACCAGGGCTGTGGATGTGCACAAGGCCATGAAGAGCAGGTAACGACCCGCCTCCGGAGGCTGCTCTGTCATCCAGTACACTATACTGCAGTACATGATTGGACAAATCACCTATGAAAGGGAAGGAGAGTTTTTAGCGGCACTACTTCAAAATTGGTGTCCAACCCATTCATTCTGTGTCATGTCACTGTAAATGTTACCTGGAAAGGTATGTCAGCCATGGTCTTGGCTAGGTAGTAGGCCTTCAGGCTGTACCAGTAGTTGAGATGTTCCCTTAGAAACACAGACATCTCCATAGGAACTGTGGAACAACAGCGGCGTAATAAGTCAATAGTTTCTTTCCAGTCAAACTAGAATAACAACTGGCCCAAATAACGTTCACAATCCCTCCCCAGACTTGGCATCTTACAGGTCAGGACAGTGGGCATCAGGGCAGCAAACATGAGGAATAGCATGGAAAAGAAGAGGAAGCCGGTGTTGTTGAAGACCTTGCTGGCATCGTTGCCGATGTTTAGATAGAGCAGGCCAATCAGTACTCCGATACATAGATGGGACATCACCCTGAGGTGGGTCAACACCTTCAAAACACACACATCAACACAACTCACAACACTGCTTTACACGTGATACCGGTTATTGGTTAAAAGGCAACTCATCAAACATCATTCACCATATCCCTGCATATCGTAATGAAGGTTCTTTTGAAGAGGATGCAGAACTGTGTGAATGTACTGGTGGCAAAGCTGTGTTTCTCAATGGTCCCTGTGTCCTGTGGAGAAAAAAAGTAGGGACACAGATTCAGTTATGGATTCCACACAGACACAGAAAAACCAGTCAGACAAAGACATGTTCTCCCCTTTCCTGTATCACGTTGCAACAAAACCTTTCATTGGTCTGAAGCACTTATAATGGGTAGATGCTAACAGCAACATGCTAGCAGATATCTGTAGTGGGAAAGTAGTCTGATTCATATACTGTAGGTACTGCATTTCCGTTGATTGACGTCAGTATTGCTGATCAATAGCTGAAATCATGAACAAATAATAAAAGTGGAAAAAAACAAAACAATAACAATATGGAGAAGTCTGAGAAAGTGAAAAAGTTTGAAGGAGTGGAAGCAGAAGAGGCTTTCAGGCAAGAGAGCAAGGTAAAAGGCCACGTCCAGTATATGAGTAATGCTGTGGTGTAACTGAGAGAGCTCTTGAAATTTATATTTACACTTTAGGCATTTAGCTGATGCTCTTATCTAGTGCGACCTATCAAGCAGAGAGACAGAGGAGGAGAGTGAGGGGAAGTTGAGAGAGGCTGAGCAGACAGAGATCGATAGAAAGAGAGGAAGAGAGGAGAAGATGGCTGAGATGCTTGGGGAAAAAAATACGTCATACGGTGGGCTGGGAAGGGTAAAGGGCACTTCAGTACAGAGACATGCCATTCTCTTTCCTAAGTTTATGGACAGTTACTGTCAGAGTATGTTGGCAGTAAATGATTTGGGGTTTTCTGTCTTTCATCTGTTTTGATGTTGCGGACAGAGGATCTGGCTGGGAGGGACCCCTATTAAGCACATGTGAAATTTGGTTGTTTTTATTTAGCGAAGTGATGCTGAAGTTGAACTACAGAACTGGAACTCAATATATACTATAGATCTACGGCTGTAATTGAAGTTAACTCCAACCTGCCTGGATCTGAGCACCACCAAGCCTACTAACATTATCATTAACTTTATGAGAGCCATCCTTCATTTCACCAATAGCACTATAGATGTAAATTGTACTGTATGCACCATTCATATAAATGAGTAGATCAATCACTTGAAGGAACGCAGGTAATCTACCAGAAATTGCTAAAGGAAAGTGAATTATTCTAATGCAATTTCCTGTCAACGGACAATTCTTTGAAATGAATAAAGGTGGTCATTTTTGGTGTTGGTGTTTGGTTGTAGGACTTGTGAGTGAGGAGCTTTGACTCAAAGAATGAAAGTGAAAGGTGTGTTGCTGGTCCAGTGGGTCAGTATGCCACTCACACTGTGACACTGAGAGTGGCAGGAAGAGTCGCTTTTGTCACTGGAGTTCTTCTTGCCCTCCTCTGAGCACATTCCTCCCTGGACAGCGTCAAATAGCACTGGGTTCAGGTCCCCATACTCCCCTGAGGCCACTTCAATGACTGGAGGGGGGGAGCAGAGAGGACAAGCTAGTGAGATCAAATATACCGCTCAACATATGACAAACATACACACACACACACACATGTACACGTACTGAGGGCATTCCTACACTTACTGAAGTCAGCAGGGTTGTGATAGGTGGGGCAGTGAAGACCCAAGCTCTTCAGATATGGGATGAGGTAAGGGACCGTGCCCTTGTAAATGCACTGGCCCTGACTGAGGATGTACAGCTGGTGGAGGAATAACAGATCCAGAGTAATCAACTGACATAACAGCAGACCTGGATTTTGACCACTGCGCAGATGGAAAAATATCACACGAGCCTGTAGTGCTACGGACTGAAAAGCGGCTCATGGAAAATTTGACCTGTCCGACAACAGAAGCACTCAATAGCATCTGTCTTCGAATGTAGCATATCAATTACCTTATCAAACATCTCAAAGAGCTTGGCGCTAGGCTGATGGATGGTGCAGATGATAGTCCGCCCTCCCTGAGCCAGAGACTTCATGAGAGACACCACCTGGAAGCAGGACGAGCTGTCCAAACCACTGGGATGGGACACACAGACACGTTGACAGACACACAGACAGACATGCAGGTGCAGTGTTAGTTTTAGCTTCATGGTATGTTGAGATCAGAAATAAGTGAGTCGTCTTCCTACCTGGTGGGCTCATCGAAGAACATGACAGGAGGATTGTTGACCAGTTCGAGGGCAATGGCCAGTCTCTTACACTGACCACCAGAGAGAGAGATGGTGCGAGTCTGGGCACATTCCTGAAGGCCAAGAGCAGTCAGGATCTCATCCACCTGGGACACAGACGGAGACAAATGTCGGGACACAGGGAAATATAAAGAGGACGCCTGATACACACAGGATTAAATGACTGAGTGGGAGCAATCAATAAATTCAAACTTACAAGTTCTTTTTTCACCTGTATGCTCTCATTCAGTTTCAGATTGGCAGAGACCTGAGAGACAGATGTGATTTAGCACAGCATCTTGTGGTTAGGATTCAATGAGGTAGGTGTTGGAGGAGTTTTTTAAGTGACCTCACCATCATGGCCTCCCGTACAGTGAGGTTTGGCAGCAGCATGTCATCCTGCATGATGTAGCAGGACATCTTCCTGAAGGTCCTCAGGTCCCTCGCTCGGCCATTCACCAGGATTTGACCCTTCATCCCCGTCTCCCTGTTTCCGAACAAATGACCTTGTGATCACGTTCTAAGCATGATTCAAGCCTGTCCATAGGCACATTACTAAGTTAAGATGAAAAGATGTACATATATCCAGACATGAGAGAAAACAAGCTCTTCAGGAGGCTGCACTCCAGCCTGCCAGCCAGGTCTCACCTGTACCCCGCCAGAATGTTCATCAGGGTGGACTTCCCGGCTCCAGAGGGCCCCATGATGCCAATCAGCTCTCTGCTGTTGAATCTCCCTGACAGACACTTGAGCAGGGCTTTGTAACCTGAGGAAGAGGAAAAGGTAAAACACTGGCGCGAACAGCACCAACAATCATACTGACATCGATGAGTTGTTGTATCTCCAATGTTCCAATGCTCCAATCTATCTTACAAGAAATTATGTTCATATTGGATTGAGCTTATACTGTGGCTCCCAGATGGAAAAAAGAGAGTATGGGACACAATTGTCAATATGAGTATTAGGACTGCTAAAACGTGTACTGCTGAGCATAACAACAGGTAATAGTTCCTCCTGACACAAATGGTTGATGTATTCACCCATGGTCCATCTGCCTGGCCATGCATGCATAGATACATTTGTTATAAAGACCTTTATGACCTCCTGACAGCGAGAAAGTGAGTCAGCTGGAGTAAGAGTTCAGGTTGAGGCCCAGTGCCCTGCAGCATCTCCCCCATCTCCGCCATCCCTCCCATCCCTCCACTCCAGGGGCTGCTCTTCCTGTCTCAGGTTGTGTAATTACGGGTCCCAGTGGACTTTCCAACCCCTTCTAAACCTCACACTATGAGCAAAGCAGTCTAATGGCGGCACCCCCTCCTCCACCGCAGTGTTATTACATCCATCAGACAGGCCCCAGTCAGACAGCAGAGCAGCCCCGTCAGTGAAGTAGCCCTGCCATGGCATGTGGTGCATACAGATGATCTAACCCGGTGCTGCAGGTTGTGCATACTGATAGTCTTTTCTGTGGATGGCTGCAGGCGCATCCCTGATCACTCTCACTCACTCTCACATGCTCTGTGGTGGGATAGGAGCTCTCTTCCATGCATCGCTGAGGTCAACTGTCCACTCTTGAGACCGCGAAGACGCACACACATACATAGATTTTACGGCCTGTGATCCTAAGAAGTTCAGTCACTCGGTGAGTCCAGCCTGATCTCTCACAGTAATTCAAAGGAATACATTCAGAAACAAGTGTTTGGGGCCAGGTGGTCACATGGCTAGAAATGGGGCTGCTTCAAACACCACACTAGGAAAATTGTTTTTCAGCAAATAAAAGTGTACGACTAGCCAAGTGTACGAAGCCATTTGATCAACTTTACAGTACAATGAGAAGATGGGTAGTTTTCCCTGTGCGTGTCCAATATTTATTTAGTTTGCCACAGTACATGCTAACATACAGAACCAAGGAGTAGCTGCACAATAGGGAAAAATAGTATTATAGAAAGTATTAACTGGTGTGCACGACATGCTATACAATATATAAAATGTGTGCACATAATACGTTAATGTATCAAACCGGTGCAACCACCACAACCCCTCTTCTGAAACATGGGTGTTGGATGGCTGCCTAACACTTTAGGTGTTGACTGACTGATACAAATCCTTGCATTAAGTTATAACATCCCCCACGTCACCATATTGGCCGCGGTATCAGCTCTCAATATCCTCGGTTCTTACTAGCAATAATGTCTTGATAACTCATTTTGTTTTTTACCTGAAGTAAAAATACCTTATGAATTGCCTGATTCAACTAAATGAATCTTTATTCACCAAAAAAAACGTTAATTCATTTAATTGATTTACGTTAATTATGAAATTGTGCACACAAAACACTGAAAATGGGGGTAAAATGAGGGACCAAGGTCTTTTTTTTCCCAGTGGCCACTCCCATGCGCCGTACTAATACATTAGCACAATATGTATGTTTGGTGGACTGTGAGAGCTGGCTCAGTGTCATCTGAAAACTGTAGTGCATTAGATGCTGGACACAAAGCTGAAGCTGCTACCAATCTTGTCACAAGATGACGAGAGAGCTTATTTCCCCCCCAAAAATGGTGCATTCCTTTGACTAGAGTTTTGTTCTTCTCTGAACATAACCATACATCAGAAACAACATATTACACTTCATATTAGTGGGGAAGGTGCACAGATTATGGCACATCTCATCATCTTAATTCTGAGTAATACTGTGTGTGGTGATGCATTTCAAACGGGGTCCAGACTTAACATCACAGAGCATGTTTAAGCTGGGACTTCATCTCCCACAAATGACAACATGCCCCTTCCTAACAAACAAAATCATCAAAGCAAGTGTGGAGAGGAGCGAGTAGCAGTAAATAACAAAACGGAGGGTCCAAATCACCTAGAGGCATGTACACACACACACTGTCTTGCTCTCCTTTCATGGCTGAGCTACTGTCACAACACTAAGTACTCTCCCTTGGGAGGAGAATACCCTCAACATGAAAGCAGGTCACAGCTTTTCAGTTACTTCATCATAACAGGGACAAATGGCTGCCCTCCCCAGGAAGTGCCGACAAAAACAGATGGAGGTGTGTGTGTGTGTGTGTGTGTGT
>OOFE01011375.1:13387-37666 GCA_900323365.1 Monocentris japonica
AGCATATCCACCTCCACGTTCAATAGCACTTATCTCTCGGTTATTTTATGGAAAACAATAACATCATACATAGCAGGTAGCAGCCCCTTGGTCTTAATGTCTGCCGCAGAGATATTTAGAAATGACTCACAAGGAGTGTCTCGGTGACTCAAAGGCTAAGGCGCATTTACTTCTGACATCATGTGTTCGAGGCTCACGGTCAGTGTTGCATAGCATCCCCTTTTTCCTGTCTTTCCTCTCTCCCAGCTTATACTAGTATATAATTCAGTAGAAATACAGTACAAAAATAAACTGTTACACCTATTCTACAGCTTTTACAGTGCACTGCAGAGAGCATCGGTTCAGACTTCGGCTTGTATGATAGGAGGAGAGAGATTACTGCCTTCTAACATAAGACACAAACACCAACAAGACCATTGGTCATGTGAACTACTGAACTACATGTCAAATATAAGAAATAGGATGATCATGAAGATATGATATGTGTTTTTCTTTCAGAGAGGCAGTTGGAGAGGCAGAAAGCGGCTTGTGCAGTGCTGTGAAGGTGACCTAGACTGTATGCCAAGGGGGGCTCAGTCAGATTGGAAATAGCCTGAGTGAAATGGCTAGCCAGCTTCCTTATGATAGGCACTACTCTCGCAGTAAAAGCTGAGAGACTTCCTGTTCACACATCATCAGACTGCTAAGCTGAGGCGGGCACACTGCTGAGACAGCACAAACAAGGGGAGAAACCACACATTGATTTTGATGAGACTACTGAAGAAACACGATGAGGTATGTGCTTCAATACGCGAACAAAGGCTGATCTATTGACCAGTGCTCAGGAATCTCTTGTTCCTGTTCCCTAGTCCAGCCATGATCCTCCTCACGCTCTGCTCATTTGTCCCCTCTGCACACTCAACGATGGAACAACAAACATTTCCCTGCCAGGCTCTCACAAGGCACCATCAACATCAGACAAGAACATTGACAATAACATAGGAAAAAAAATGCAATGCGTCATGCATGGCCTGTCATAAGGGGATAACTTATGGAGGATATTAATAAAGCTTTCTTTTCAAGTCGCCCATCCCTGCCCTGAAAAACACAGATAAGGTTAACGTAGTCACCTAACAGAATAGTATACAGTGGGTGGTTTAGCTAGGAGTGTCATTGACAAAGAGCAACACTGGAACTGAAGGTTGGAGACTCAAAGTCGCGTCATTAATAAGGGTGGTGAGGTTAAATGCCATTCATATTTCATGAGCAGATCAATCATAGGGTTGACTCTCATAGCCTACAGTCAGTGAACTCAAGGAAAAAGCAGGAAAGTGTGTGCCAGCCTACGAGTGTAAATTATTTAATATGTCTATACTCTGCTGAGCACAGCAAAGCTACAGGCACACTGCCTGCTACAACATGGTGCAAGTCTGTATGCAAGAGTAAGTGTGCGTGTGCAAGAGAGAACAGGGAGTAAGAAGAAGGCTTTTAAACGCCTCTTTTACATTTCTGCTGCTGTGTTGTGTGATCTGAGCTTGCAGTACCTCTTCTCCGCCAGCAGGGACCCTCACGGATGGTATAGGAGAGCTCAGTGAACTCCAGGTCCACAGCAGAGCGACGGGGGAGGTGGGAGAAGCGCTGCGCCTCAGTGATGTGGTTCTCCACTTTCTTCAGGTGGGTGAGCAGCGACGCCTCCTGAGGCGCACCGCCAGGGAGTTTGGTCTCCTCCATAGGGATGCTGACTGACCCCTGCTCCAACGTTTTCTCAGCCATGCCAAAAGCCTGGAAAGGAAGAAAGACATTTCAATTAGGCTATCTCCAATCTGCAGCATCAGAGAAAGATGTTGCACAAGCATCCCCTTTCACCACTCCCACATGTTCCTCCCACGTTTGTATTCCACCCTGAATATGGAGAATCTCTAACTATTGATTTTTTATTATTTTTCATTCAAGTTAGGTTAATATTTTCTTCAGCACTGAACCTTCTCAAGCATCAGCACACTGACATGTGCAGTTTTCATTTGAAAATTCCAACATTTGGAAATAGTGGATTCTTATGGGATAATTTAAAGAATTAAAATCAAGACAACGAACACTGCATCAAAACAGACAAATTGAAATTAAATTTAACTAAATGAAAGCCAATTAACAAAATTAAGTATTGATTGGCTGGTTGGTTGATTGATTAGAATTCTATAAAACATCCTATCTCCATGGCCACATCCATGAGGAAACTTTGTGCTGAGGCATCAGCATCAGGCATATCATGGGAATGTTGTTGGGATGATTGCAGACATCCTCTTGAAACTCGGTGCTGGACATGATCTGATTACAGCTTATTCTATGGACCGGCTGGCTGAGGGGAATGAGATTCCAGGCGTGAGGAGTGGGGATCTGGTTTCAGCCTTGCAGCACAGTTCTAGTGCTGATTCACACACATTTCCTCCTGGACAATACAGGTGGCGTGTCTGAATAGTCTGCTATGCCATGTTGTACCTGCTGATCCATAAGCTTTCCAGTATACTCAAATTAAAAATGGCTTGATACGCAAAGTTGTTTCTCCAATATCAGTATACTGAAAATGCCAGGAGGTTATGTTGTTTGATGGTTTGATTTAGTAGACATCCAGAATATAATTACTGGAAAATAGTGGATTCAAAGTTACTCACAATGCTGTGGGACATTCACTGATAATGGAAACCCTGTGATGCTAGAAATGTCACTGTTTGGACTCCAGTATGGTTTGAGGGTAAACTCTTATGTAGCATGTTAATATGTTTATTGTGTACACTTATACAACATGCAGTACAATTTACTTAAGTAGACGTACTGTTATTGTGTCTCCAGCATTGAATTTACCAGATTTCAGAAAAGGCAAGAGAGAATTCTGCTTGCACCCGAATACTATATGGGACATGCTCAGACCTTTGGAGGATCAGGTGCTCAAGATCAAAAAAGGTCTTCCATGGTTCAAATGACATGGATATGAAGGCAGTGATGATATTGGTAGCAGGCAAAATAATTATTTAGGGGAAAATAATTCATGTCTATCTTTAAGCTCCATGGCAGGAGTGTGATTGTTTGAGACTTGATGACTTACACCTTGTTTACTTATAGCTATTTACCATGTCCTGCTTAATGCTTAAGTCATTTAATATCTATTTAGTTCAGTTCTTATAGATATCTGAAGTCTGGCAATGTTTATGGAGTTGCAGACTTCAAGCCATAGTACATGGAGAATTTTTGGTTACATACAAAAATAGTACTTTATTGAAAATAATCTGTGCAAACACCTTTGGCACTGTGAAAAGGGTGAGTGGGGGCTTATGCAATAAAGGCTGCAGTTTATTACTTAAACTTTCATCCAGTGTGTTTAAAATCATGGCAAAAAATTAAAGCTGGCAATCTGTTCTTTAACCTCATAGTCATTGTGCAATTTCATTTGCAAAGTGAAAAATGCGTTGGTGTCCAAGTGGTTAATGAGCTCACTGGATAGTTATGTTCATAATGTTCTCCAAATTGCAGTTTAAATTAGTTTAACCCTTTAATGGTCTGTGCAACCATTTGGTAGAGCACATTTTGACTCACAATATCTTGTTGAATTTGTTGTACTTACCTGATTGAACCATTTCTACCGCTCAAGTACGTAATGCACAAAAAAACACTAGGAGGCGCTGTGTTTTCAAGATAATATTGTTAATGAGGGCTTACTGAACAGAATGACACAACTTTATACCCCCAAAAAAGTGTAATGACAGTGTAATAATTTTTTTAAAACATTGATGGTAAAGGTAGTATTGCTATGAAATATATAGGTTTCTGATTATGTACTGTTAATATAAATCTAATGTTATTGCATTATATATTTGCTCAAATCATACCAGTAGGGCAGTGGTGCCCAACCCAGTCCTCAAGTGCCCCTTGTCCTGCAGTAGAGTTTTTCACCATTGCAGCCTCTGTCCTAAGAGCGTTTCCAGGTGTGGGAAATGCTTGGTTTTCCTGTGTTTGAATGGAAACCAGCAATGCTTTGTTGCATATCACCACAAATGAAGTGGCTCTAATGCCCAAAAAACTGTTGTGCTGATGCACCACCACACAGATGAACAAGTTTGGCTTCGTTCTACAGAGATGTTGCATTTTAGTAAATAGTTTTCGTAAATTTTTTGGTACTTTTTATTCGTTATAATTCATTCATTTTTTGGAAATATGTTTATGTTTTTGGTTTCATACATTGCTCATGTTCATCAAATGAGATATATGTGAAAGAATGTCTTCTTATTTCAGTTTAATGGATAAAAAAAATCAATGCAGATTGTTCAAAATGCACTTTTACCATTAATAGACATCTCAGCCATTTGGTAGAGGCTCATAAAATTTAAACTGTGTGGGTTGTTAAAAAAATAAACATTGTTTGTTGTTATTATTGCCCCAAGGAACTAAAAAATGCAAAGAAATAATTTTTCCATTGCTTTTTTCTTGGTGTGCCCATTAAAGGGTTAAGAAAATCATTACCACCCAAAGGACACCTTGAGGACTGGACTGAACCTATCTGAACGAGGTTGAGGGCACAAGACATGGAGACATGCAGGTACTAACATTAGAGTGTTAACAGTCAGTGCTACAGTCAATAACAAAAGTCTTCTTTTGACATAATGCGATGGTTTGCAATTTGTCTTCCCAGCCATCTCTCACAATGTTTCGATTAGTACGAACACACTGAGGCTTGCCTTTGATGACGTCCTACATGACAGAAACAAGGTCGCCACTGGCAACAGAGGGAAATGCTGTAGACTACAGTATACTCACCACTCAACAGTGGGAAACTGGAGTGGATGTTGTCGTAGGGACACGCAAACCTCACTTGCAAACTCAAAATCCAAGCCTTGTTCAAACAACTTTCTTATTCAAGAGTCTGTACAATTAATGAATGTACAGACAATCCACTGGTGCCTTGCAACACAATCACAGTTCAGCAGTGACATAATTGTAGTACTCTACAGTCCTGTGAGTACCTTCTGTGGTAGCATGGCCTATGTGTAATGGAATATCCTCACGTGAATGAAGGAAGAGAGAAGAAAAGTGACCGTGGCCTTTATTGATTGTCCTGCCATTAGTGAATTTCCATTACCAGCCTGCATATAAACTCTGTAAAACACTGGCAGACTTTAATGGCCTTTCACTCAGATGAAGGCCTCCATGTCCTGTCATGTGCGGCCCCAATGCCAGCACACGTGAGTAGACGCTGCCATAGTAAAGTCTCACATGTGATTAAAGATGGCTAATGAACACAACTGCAAGGCATTGGACTGTATGTATAAGTCATGAATAACTGCGTACCGCCTTAAAACTTGAAATCTGCAATAGCAGTGTTATAGTCTGCAATGACTAGGTTGCCAGTGAAGAGGGAGATGCTCCCAGCTGCTCAAAAGCACCTGTTACAGCATCCCAGTGAGGATGGAAACATGAAAGCAATCAATCTCACATTCTTAGCTTTTGACTGGATTGGAAAATGACTGACTTTATATACAGGGGTAGAGGAGCCAAAAATGAAATTGTCCTGAGGAAACATCTAACTGGCTTAACTGCTTCTATGTAGCATTGCTCTTTCTCTCTCACTCTCTCTCTCTCTCTCTCTCACCACACACACACACACACTCAGACACTGTTCATGCACATACAAGCGCATTGCACATACTTATTAGTGTGCGTTGAAATGACCTGGCGAGAAGCACCCTGGTTCTCTTCTCCGGGCAAGAGCTACAGTGCTCAGTTGATCCCTTCAGACAAAACAGCACGAGCCATCCACATCAGAAGATCCCCCGAGAACAGCCAGTAAAAAGATGGTCACTGTGCGCCACAGTCTGTGAAAAATACGGATCGGTTCTGAAGCAAAGGACCAGGCTGTTTTCTCCACATCAATATCTCTCGGGGTGCGGTGCACATTGCCCCGCATCCAATACAGCAACTCTTGAGATTAAAATCATGTCCGGCCTCAAACTATGACTGCATCCCTGAGAATCGTCAGGGGATCAGGGCGCCTGTCATGTTTACTCAATATATCCCTCTGATTGAATCCATCGGTCCCGGTCACGCACTGAGCTACTCGCGCACATCTTTGTCTGTAGTGGTGATGACAATCTTCAACCCGGGTCGTCTGAGATAAAAACAAAATCCCGGTGCGGCAGATGCTTCAGCAGCAGCAGCAGCAGCTCGTCACAGCAGCCGCCGTTATCTCCGTACCGGTCAGTGCGTCTGTGTGGTACGCAAACCGGTCTGGGATACAGGGCGTTGCTGGCAGGATGTTACGGTAAAAAGGGGCTGTTTGATTATTTCATCCTAATCCTCAGGTTATCCTGGCTTCACGTTTTAGGATGAATCGTTTCTCCATGATGAAAGCAAAGCTACCAAAACGAAAATAGAAGTATATTCACATTAAAACACATTTTAGGAGGATATACAAATAGCAAATATAGGAACATTATAGTGATACTATTTGTGATAGTATAAACTCCCTATAGAGCAGTACAGACACAATGGAAGTTCCCATGAGGACATTCTATGGATATTAAAGTGACTTTATGGTTAGGGTACAAACCTAAAATGAGCTCATTCAGATCAGATAAACCACCATACCCTATTTTATTAAATTAGCTTCTGAGGTGCCATTTTAGACCTTTTAGGCATCCCATTTTCTATTCTGGGCCTACTCTAGCCTATTCTCTCCAGGGAAGGGAAGCGAGGGAAATGAGAATAAACCTATGATAAAATAATGTGAATAATGAAAGATTTCTTCACCTGTCAGACAACACTGTTACAGATTATCCATGTGGCTCCATCGTGGTGCACTTTCAGTAACATTGGCTCGGTGTAAACATTGGGAACGTTTCAGTGAGTGCAGGCACCGCTGTCTCTTTAAAGGCCGCACCTGCGCAGCTGCCTGGTGCTGATGCTGCAGTGCCCGGGTTATTTTCGGTAAAACAACCGGGGTTACTGCCGTTCAAACGGGCCCTACATGCCTTACATCACCCTTGAGAGGAAATCAAAACCCATTTTTTGCCAGTTGCGCCCAGCTCCTAAAAGACTACTGTAAAGGGGGCTCTTATGTCGCCAGATGAGCAATTAAAGCACAGAAACCCATCTCCTTGCTTTGCCTCCTTCGTGGCTATACCCTGTCCCCATTCCTAGACACAGACACACTGTAGGCTATGGGAATACACACGGTAAACTATCCAGCAAATCAATTGCTATGATAAAAGCTTAGAGACTAGGCTGTATAATTCACATCAGTTTTGTCTTATGTTGTCAGACAGTTTTGTTTCCTCTGTAACTCAGCTTTGGTTTCCTGGATGCGATCCAAAATAAAGATGCTTTGCTTACAGGCCCCAGTGAACACGTCGCACCACCGTTTTCGAAATTGATTGATACGTGTAGAAAGAGTGCTGTAACGACACCATGTGGTTGGAGTTATACTTACATCCATTGGCCATAGCCTGTTTCAAAGGATAAATTCTAAGTGAGTAATGAAATGTTTGCGTTAAGAAGTGAGAAATGACCCTCCTTATATTTTGAGAATTACGGCTGTATCAATAATTTACCAAACCACTTCACCCTAAATACAAGAACAACCACCCATTCTGCTTTGCCACCCCATACTAAGAAAACATAAGGACAAGGGAGATGATTACTCAAGTCGATGATCTTTAGGTCACTGCTCATATAAGTGTCTCTCTATTCAGAAACCACACATTAACCGTGACTGATTGTGCTTTTATGATGACAAGAGCAAACACTCATGGTCTTTTGTAGTCTCCATCAGTGGCTGTGAATATTTAAACTCAACAAAGACTTCTTTGCAAGGTGATAAAATGACTACAGGAACCAAGGCATTGTGGGATTGGAATGCACTCAAATGGGGGTTAGACGCAGTATAAGTAGTGTGCTGATGTGTTATGACACTGTGATAGCGTGTCACAAGACGGACGTCTGAACGAAAAGAGCACACAGGATGGCACCAGGACTGACAGCTCTACTTTCTGTGGGCTTTCTGCTGCTGACACAGGGAACGCTCTTACATGGAGGTGAATTTATATGTTGAACTAGAAACATAACCTTAAATTATTGTCTTACTCTGAATATCGTGCTGCCAGCCCTGCCTGCAGTTGTGTCTGTATCATAGCGTCACTATAATGTGATATAATATGATGTATAGGGCCAGCGGCTGTTCCTATCAGACTTTCTGTGGAGGGCGACCTGTCCAGCGTGACTCCTGAGTCCTACTCCAGCTATGTGGTAGAGGGAGGAGTACTGCTGGGAGCTCTGAGGAGACTACAGGAAACAGAGCTGCACTTCAAGTAAGTTCATAGATTTGTGAAATACAGTTAAACAACACCTACATCCTTTTTTGTATGAGAAAAGCACTGCATCTCTACAGCTTCGATTGGAAATTTGTATCTTAAAGCACATGATAACCCATATCTGCTGTTGCATGGGTGTGGTTTTCCTAACTCGTGCCCTCCACGTGTCGCCAGGTTCACAGTGAAGGAGGATCCAGACTTTGGCCTGCTACTGGAGAGTGTGAATGGAGTAGCTGGGAATGAGCGAGAGCAGACGTACTGGGAGATCCTGTCAGAAGGCTCAGGGGAATACACCAGGCTGGATGTGGGTGAGTACCTTTTCCCAGGAGGACCATGCAGTATATCTGAGTAAGACTTCATGAGCCAGGAGTATTGCTTGTCCTTCTACTGACTTGCTTAGCAGACGCAAGACTGTCAAGCCTATAATGTGATTATTTTCTTCTGTAAAATTGTATTGTTATGTCAACATTGCACAATATTTTATTGTTTTGTTATGTTATTGTTATTTGGGTTCTGCTAGGCAGGCCCAAACAGAGCTAGCAAGTCTTTAGTTATAACCAGAGGTTTGTTCATATGATCATTTTGCTTATTTTACAGCACTGTAACTTAAAAAGGATTTTAAAATAGCTCTTCTTCCTCTAATTATTACATACATTGACACCATGTCAATAGAATAATAGGATACTGTGTGCCCCTCAGACTGTGTGTATGTGTGTGTGTGTGCTGAAGTATCACTACTAAAACCATGTACACGTCTCTTTTTCACAGGAATTGGCTGCTACAAACCCAAAGCAAATGACCACATCATCCTTAGGTTCAGCGCTTGGTCCAAACAATCATGACCTACACAGTTTTGCCTTCAGTCTTTACTGTCAGAGTCAGAAGCGACGGTCCTCAAGGATTTTCTTTCACTTTTGCATGCATGCCAATCTATAGCATAGCTATTGTACATCTTCTGACATGCAATATGTAAGAATATGTGCAACAATAACATCTAGCCAATCCAATCATCCATCAAAATACAAATAGAAAATAAGCTGGTGAGTTCCTGATGCGTTTGTGCTTCTAATTTTGGACTGGCCTCCAAAATGGCCTGCAAAATATCAAACAAATGAAGGAATAATCAAGGAGTGATACTGGTTGAAAAATATTGAACCTTTATTTACAATCTGAGAGGGTGCTTGACCATTGACTCACCTCATTGTTTCTTCCACAAATTATAATTGATCCAGTTGTTTGTCAAGAAAACAAAACTATGGACCAACAAGAATGAAAACAACAAATTCAAATGGAAGTGGAAGAATGCAATGCCAATATTTGAGGGGAAACAAGGAAACAATTAAAGAGTTAAACTAGATTTACTGTTTGTAACTGCTTATTGTAACTAATTACTTTTTTATAAACTAGAACTCTAGTTTATAAAAAAGTCCTGGTTATGAAACATAAAAAACTTCTACTTTGGTCAATTGGTTGTTTGACTTTGGGCTTCAAATGCACAAAAGATCATATGACATTTATACATGTTCAGCCAATGTGTGAATGCAATTGAGAAATAAAGATTTGAGGTTACAACAAAGATCATTCCATTAGTTTTTTGGTGCTATTTTTGACTCCACTTGTAAATAAAATGTACACTTAAGAAATGCAAACCCATAATTTCCCATGCTGAGCCCGTCTTTAAGCTCCTTGGGGGAAGCCACCTCCTCTTGGGTGGGTAACAAGATTAAGGTTTCAGCTCATTCCAGGACACATGGACTAGGCAGGTGAGGGAAGAGGAGGAGCCGCTAATCTCAATGGGTTCACTTCACTTCTCTCTCCCTCTCTCAGGAATACAACCATGCACACATCATCAACACACACATAAAGCCCACCAGCACACAGACTTTCTTCTTATTTACCTTTCTCACTCTCACACCATCTCTACCATGTAGGAATGATCAGATGTGACCACATGAAGTTATCGGTCAAAATGCTTTGCAATACTACTATTGCTCATAATTCACCATTGACCCAGAGGGTTTTGAACCGGATGCAATGAAGTCTCCTCATCAAACTGGACACGCCGACTCTGAGGAGAAAAGCCATTGTCTTCACCGTCCCACAGGGATTTACATCAACGTTTTGGTCCGTTATCTATACCACAGCATCCACACACGGATGAAGCACCAGTGACTTGGAATCATTGAGAATCTGTGCTGTACAGATTGTCCATGTCTTTCTGTTTCATTTGATCTCTCTCTCTGCAGCCAACACTTTGGTTCTCCACCATGTTTTAGCGTGCAGATGCTAAAAGATGAAACAAAAAACACGTGAACATGAGAAAAGATATTGGTAGTGTGTGCAGTTTCTCTTGCTGCAGTGATTAACCACATTGAGGTGCATTAGCATTGAGACAACATTGCCAAAGCATTCACATTCCATCAGTTAACCAAGTCCATCTATTCTGTGACTCACCACAAGTTATAGAGCAGTCACAAATGCAGGGGGCACATTGGGAAAAGAAGCGCTTCCAACCAGTCTCCTTCTTCTTACAGTTGTATATGTGGGTGCAGCCTTGTTTGGGGGGGCCAAAGTAGCTCTTATATGTGCAGGTGGAGGAGCAGGTCCCATTCAACTCCCTTTCATTGATCTCAATGCGTTCCCGCTGACACATTCCTAAAGCAGGGGAAGGAAAGGGAATATGAAAAAATGGGGAGAGAAGCAGTAGATCTGCCCTGAGGATGTTGCTCTTGTCAGGTAGTGTTGTCATCAATTATTAGGAATCAATAAACCCAGTCAGTCTGACAGGGGTTCACTCACGGAGGCAGGCAGGTTTTGGGGTCCAGAGGCCGTTGGACTGACAGGATCTGGTAGGGTCTCCCACCAGCATGAAGCCGGGGCGACAGGCATACCTCACCACAGAGCCGACCGACGAGTCATTACCGTACACTACGCCATTATAGTCCACATCTGGCTTCCCGCAGGTCACTGCCATACAAAGGATAACAAAACGCAAAGACAAAGCAAAACATGAGAGAATCCGTGACTCTTTGAGGTGACAGTCAGATTATTTGATCAGAAACGAAGACTGTAGTTTCACCATATGTCTAGGCAGTGTCATCTAATATATTTTTGTAAACAATGAGCCAATCATAGTCCAACCTCTGCACAGGGACTTGAAGCCAAACCAGCAACAGTTCGAGTCTCCACAGGGATCTCTCTTCAGCTCCTGGTGCCTCCCCTTACAGCCTCCCAAACAAATGGGTGCTGTCCCAGACCAATATGTGTCGTCCCTGAAGTTTGGCTTGGGAATCCATTCAGTCTCACCTACGGCATGTCACTTCTGTTAGCTTATCTAAATACCAAACTGGAAATATAACAAACACCCAAATAATGAATAAAGTAATAAGGGTTCTTAAGCCTTTTCCATGCAGAATCCATATGATACATGGCTCCAGGCTCCAAGGCTGAGATCCAGACTAATGGACTAAGTTACTACTCAGCTGGGGGTCCATAAGAGGTTGGCCCACAGTCCAATGGGTCCTGCCCCATGACTTAACAAACCAGACAATAAAAAACAATAACATCATATTAGCGTGTTAGGAGATCTTACCGCTACCTTCTCCTTCTCCTATCGATTCAGGCAACTGAGTGAAGGCTGTGTGCAAGGACCCCAACAACAGCAGCAGTAGATTTAATCTCATGGTGCCGTTGCAATCACTGTTCCCCTGGAAAGCTGCAGATGAATATATTGGTCCAATCCGAGAACGGTGGGTCTAGGTCATATTGCTGTCGGTGAGGGTCTGTGCATCATCCTTGTAAAGTTAAGACCTATAGAGCCCCTGACTCCAGAATGAGGAAGCAGAGTGCAGTGACTGACGCTTACGCTAAGCTCTGTGCTGGCTAATCTTCTAAACTTGGCTAATACCACTATAGATATCATGCTGTGAATTGCTGTTTATCACCTGATTACAGTGAGCTACATTGGGGAAAAAAAACAAAAACAATGGGAAATTGGATAAGATCACATTGTATTGTTAAACATCAGCATTGCTTTTGTGTGAATATTTGCTGTCCAAGCACCGGCACCATATGTACCTTTGAGTTGTGCAATAAAAAAATAAATCTGCCCATTAAATATTTGTCGCATGTTCTTCGTTTCCTCATCAGAGGAAGAACGTCTCGCAATAGCAGGACATTTTCATCCAGACAGATGAAAGTCTCACTAAGTGGATTAACCCAAGTGTGGCCTCACTCACGCTCTCTTTCACTCTTCTCTCCACACACACACATGCATACACACTTGCTGGAAAGTTTTGATATGAGCTCCATCAAGTTACTGAAATTACCAGTGTTAAGCAATTTGTGAGTGAGTCCCTGAACTATACATTGGAGGCCTGTCACTCTTTGACCACTGTGTAGCATATCGGTCAGAGTATTTGACAACTGGAATGGAGTTTGTATTGTGATAATTGACTGAGCCATAAGAGTTCCTGTAGCCAACAAGTATCCTACAGCTCCTACATTGAAAACAGAAGCAAAATGAACTTGATCAGCCTGTGTAGTGGTGTTGGGTTACCTTTGATCATCAGGTCACATTTTCTCAGCATGTATATGAAGAAACACAGGGTGTTTGTGGGGTGCAAAGGTGCTGAAGGAGTGGCAACATTCCCTAACACTTTTGCCAAATCGGTAGCCAAACTGGATCCACTGAACCTGCCCTACCAGTTACCCGTCATACAAGTGGGTGCAACTTACCAAGCAATGAACATTAACTGGCACAGTGCATGTTCTTACTGTGCAACATTTAACAGGTGTAAACAACATAGTGACAAAAACAACTTCAAATATGACTTTTGAGAACATTTTATGTCACAAGGTTTTATTCAAGTTGTAGATTAGGCATAAAAAATACACATTCCCTCAAAAATGAGGTAGGTCCTCAATGTTGGCTTCAACTCATTCAGTTAAATCCTAATGGTCACACTCCGTTCTTGGGACTTGTGACCGATGTATTCCTCAAATTTCTGAAAGTCTTAACTTTGTCCAAAAGGGGACAGGGATTTGAACTGGGAGAGAATGAACATCTGCTGTGGGGCAGTGCTGCATTAGACACTCAATATATGGGATGCTCTAGTAAAAAATAAAATTCATAGAAAATGATTTAAAGGTATTGGTAAAGAGCAAACCCACAGGCTCTGCATTAGCAAACAAAATAAATAAAAGGTTTATCACCTAATATAGGTTTATAGTCAAGATGGGTCATCGATGTATTATTTTCCCCCCCAATACTTTTATGTACACACTTGAATTTATTGTCTATCTAAACAATCCATTCTCTTTGAAACCTGAGCTACACCTTTAGTTAAAATAAGTTAAAATTAATATCAAAAATAGTCTTCTAGCCCTCATTAATTGCTCACAAAGTCCAAGAGAGCCCACATACACTTGCTGCGTAGCAGAGTAATGGCACAGCTGAGGACATAAAGTCCTGTCAAGTATAGTGTGTGTGTGTGTGTGTGTGTGTATGTGTGTGTGTGTGTGCGTACGTGTGTGTACGCAGGGCTGACATGGCTGTCAAACCACTTGCATTCCTAGCTGCTTAGCAGTATCCTGGAGCTGCAGCATGACAGTGTCCTCCCCTGCTTGTGACAAGCCTCCAGTCAGAACATAGAACATCCCGTCTCCCCGATCCCCGTCCACAGTGCCGACAGGCGGCTCCTCAGTCCTCTGCTCCTCCTCCAGCAGCACCCCTCGCAGCTCCACCTGTATCTCTGAAGGGGCTGCAGCGTCGGCTTCTTCTCCCAGCCCCAGGCCCTCTGTCTGGGCAGTGTCCTCGTCCTCCTCCCCATGTCTATCATGCCTTTCCCTCATCAACTGCTCCGTCAGTTCCACACTCTCGTAGCGAATCAGCTGCAGACGCATGAAGCCGTCCTCATGCTCCTTATACCTGAGAGATACACAGGAACAGAGATGGCCAGTGCCGGATCGTTCCAGATCCTGCATTACTGAAATCAGTGAGTTGCACTAACGTGAGGCTTACCTGAACCTGGGGTGTCCAGAGGGCCATTTGAACTGGTGCTTTTTGCGCAGGTGGACTGTCAGGTTGTTGCCCCTTGTGAAGCACTGATCGCACACGTGGCACTTGTAGCGGGCCACAAAATCCCCCTGATTATACAATCAGAAACAACACATCTTAGGAGCCACAAATAACATTAAACTCCCTATATGAGTGCAAAGTATTCAGAAGACTCCCCCTCTGACCTCATGTTCTCTTTTGTGGTGAATCTTCATGGTGCGGAGGGTGCGAGAGCTGAAGTGACAGCCAGGAACGTCACAGCGGTATGCCGGCTCACTGCTGTGGGTGTCCAGGTGTTTACGCAAGTCGATCAGATTCTTACAGCTAAAAGCATAAAATAGTGAAGGAGAGTTAAGAAAGCACCTTTGCAAGTGTGTGTCTCCTTCATCAGCTTGATCTTATAATGACATAATCTTATATTTCCACTGGCTGCGGCTTCAGAGGATGTTCTACCTGTACTCGCAGTATTCACAGCTGTATGGCTTCTCATTACTGTGGCGGAACTTGATATGGTTGCGCAGCGATGAGGGTGAAGGACAAGTCATGTCACATAGTGGGCATTTGTAGTGGTTCACTACCAGCAAAGAAAGAAAAAACAATGATGGAGTCAAAACATCTTTGAGCACTGAGTTCAATAATGCAGAGCTGCTTGTTGTCAACGACAGATGGCAATAGTGAAGCACTACGAAGGAACTGACCGTGGGTCCTCATGTGGTCTCTCAGCAGTCTTTCAGTTGCAAAACGTTTGGAGCAGTGGGAACACTGGAACCTCTGACCTATAACACATATACAGGATTATTAGATGTTAAGAACTAAGTTACTAAGTTGCAAACACTGCTATTATGTCCCTGCCAGTATTCCGTAGTCTACAATTTCACCTTCCATGGCGCTCTGCCGTTTGATGTGGTCAAAAAACTTGGTGTTGTTGGCGTACATCCCCCCACAACCTGGACAAGCTACAACCTTCTCCTGGGTGTGGCTACGAAGGTGCTCCCGCAGCTTAGGACGCCCTTTAACTGTGGCTTCGCAATCTGGAGAATGACAGACACAGGAAGTGGATTCACCAATCAACTGTGTCCATGTTTAGTTACCCCATGACATTTCTGAACTATAAATTAACCTTCACAATTGATGATGCTCAATTGACTCACCTTTCCATCCACAGTGTAATAAGCATTCACTATCTCCAGCTGGTACATCTATACACAGACTGTGCATCTCCACATGGCGGTAGAACCACTCTGGGTTCTCATATGGGGATTGCTGTAACCACAAACACACACAGATATTGCCAACATTTTCATTTTCCTTTCAGGGCAATCTTGCTTTACTCCATCAGCAGTGGCCTTACCTCACACTCCTCCCAAAGGCAGATGAAGTTGTCTGGGATTTCAGGGATGATGTTGCGGTTCTGGTAGCCGATGGAGCAGCTGCCAACGCTGGGCTGGGCATTCAACACCTGCTGACCCCACTGCTTCAGCTTAGTATGATAACAGTGGAAGAACAGATGGCGTCGCAGCTCTTCAGGACCCTCAACAGAACAGAAACCACAATCTTTCCACAGGCAGTTGTGCTCCCCTGGGTAAAAAACAAAGAAGCAAACTGTTAGCTTTTGCATCTACTTTTATAGTGACACTTCAACGGTAAATGGTGCAAGCCTAACTGAAGTTCACCTGGAACACTTTCCTTCTCCTCACCTACTGTTTCTTCGTCCTCTTCCGCCATGTTCAATGCGTTAAGGTGACCCTCGGTGTGCTTGCAGAAGTTCTCCATCCGACTGAACGACTCCTGACAGGATCCCCATTCACACTCCAGCTCAAGTGGTGTTTTTTTCTGTATCCGTTTGTTGGGTGACATCTCCGTGGGTCAAAGCTGGGCTCGAACAGTATTACACTAAGACATACTCGAGGTGAAGCTAAAAACTTGCGCCCTCCCAGGTTTGACCATCACCACCCGCCAGGTACCAGCTAACATCGGCTACAGCTTCAGTTTGGTACCAGTGTGACCAAAACCATCCGGCGGACCTAAGAGAGCCTCGCCGACATTATTTCTGCTAACTTATTACGTTTAGACGAAAGAAAACATGACCACGCATCAAATTATTACTTGAATGAAGGAGTTTGAATGTAATTACTCACTGTTTTATGAGCTGGTGTAAACATCCAAACTGGTTTAACCAATCACAAGAACCCTTGTATCAGACATGTATGCGCGGGCTGTGTACCGCTGAAATGCGTCCTCAGAAAACGAAGAAAAGTCCAGTTGTTCCGGGCGTAATATCCATTGGCTGTTAGTACTCGTCTACATTTACTTTCGTTTAAAATTCTGGTCAGCTGTTTGTCTCTTAGCAATATTTCAAATAATGTCAATGACACAAAGTTATAATTAAATTCTGTGCACTTTTATTGTCCACTTGAGCCTTCCATTACAAGAGTAAACACACTGTCTCACACGTAGTCTAGGAAAAGCATAATAGTCCAGTGTCAAAACAAATTGACTTCACATTGATGCTTGCTGAATTTTTAACTGCAAATTACATATTCCTTTTCAGTCATAAGTAACTTGGTTTCATAAAAATACACCTATGTATCCAATAATATACCAAGAAAAGTAAAAACAATCAGTTCTCTCTAAAGACCATCGTATTGTCCTCAGGATACCCTCCACCTTCCTTAGAATTTAAGTAACTTCAAGAAGACCCCAGATGTTAGTCTTATTTAAACTAACTTTCCCTGTCTTTACCTGTTTCCACTTTATCCTCAGTGATGGTCTTTAGATTGAGAATGGCTTCCTTCCATTTTTCGCTGCTTTTCACCATGATATGATGACCATTCAGTGCTCAGTTGTTCATTCAGAGGGAAAGAAAAATATAAAAGTTCCCAAATGCAAGGATTGATCATCCAGTAAAATTAAATATGAGTGTGTAAATTTTCCCCATGCCCTGTATTTTGCCTCGGGAGACGAAAGTTTAAGCAATTAATCACTATGCAAAGTTTTTCATCTTTTTGGAGCACTTCAATAAGAATTCATGAACAGTCAGCCATTGATGTGGGCTGCTCAGGACACCCAAAGTCACCCCCACTTTCCTCATAAAAACCTGGTATAAAAAATATACTTCAAGCGTGGACAAAAAAGGCAAAGGCCCCAGGTCCTGTCATTAATTTAGTGTTTAAGGCCCTAGTTTTCCAGTGGGAAGTTTTTCCTGTTTGAAAAACTGATATTCAGAGTTGAAGGAGAAAACCCAGACTGTTGATGGTGACAGCAGATCCCTAGGCAAACTGATGTTGGCAGTGCGCATGTTCCATCAAAGTGAAATATCGCTTTAAACCTTCCACTTTACTGTAGTCTTTACTGTCAGTAAAGTCTGAGGCCAAAAAGTAACAGTGAGTTAATGGAATCTATCTAAAGGCAGATGAACCATAAGCCAGTAAAATAACAATCTTCAGATTTTCTCAGTCAGCTATCTCTCCCGGGTGCAGACCTGCCTAGACGTCATAGAAGAGACGCACCAGATGATAGCGGATTCCAAAAGCCACTGCACTGCCCATCACCTAAGACAGAGACAGATATGAATAACCATTCAAGTGTTCATTTATTACTTCATAACCAGGTGCTTGTGTTATACCTGTATGAAAAGCATGATGACTGTGAGATTTCTCTCATGGGTGGGACCTAGTACTTTCAGCACCAGATTAATTAAGGTCATGTTGTTGCACTCAATAAATCCGTCATCTCCCTCCTGGCCCCTTCGCACCTCCAGCAGCTTCAATAACTCTGCCACCTGTTGAAGATCAAAGGCATTACTGTTATCAACCAATCAACACTGCAAGTTCAGTCAAGAAAGTGTTGCAGTTGCTCTGCCTCGACTGCGCGTTTAACCTCTTTGACCACCCCCCCAGCTGCCACCTGTTCAGATCTGCTTTCATGTAATTGTATGGAGGATGCAATGTGCTCCTTGCATGGCATGGCAGGTTTATAGTGCACTGTGGGTATATATATGAGATATGCACACACACATACATAAGCAGTTCTGTTTTAGACCAAAGCATCTAGTGCCATGGCATTCAATACACTATATAAATGAGAATAAGTTGGAAGAAATGGGAATGGGAGTGAAATAGGAAACATGTTTACTTGGACTGAGCCAAGTCTAAAACATTACAAAGAAATTCACAACATTTAAAATGAAACATTTTATGTCAAGTAAGACAACTACGCCAGTTTTACCTTCAGAATAAGGCTTCCTAATGTAGAAAGGTCCTTCCTTTTGAATTTAGAGTAGCTCATTCCCAGTTTGCCGGTGTCTGGATTCAATCTTCAGTTTTCAATAATATTGGAAGAGGGAAAAGAAACAGAATGACAATGAGAGCACATCCTCAATATAACTGAACTAATGGAAAGGAATCTGAAAAGCAGTGAAAGTCCATCAGCAGCATGTTACCTGGGGAGCCGGTGTCTGGGACAGGGAATCACATGGAACAGCTGAGGCAGGGAGTAGACAAAGTTGACCACCTGAGGAATGAAGAAGAGCAGCATTGTTTTGCTGAAGTGTCCCAGGATGCCCACGACAGCAAAGGTCATCCCAGCAAAGTAGCAGAACGTGTCTCCCACGAACACAGATGAGGGGTACCTGTGTCAAAACAGGTTGCATGTTGACAGAATATAATAACAGAAACGAAAAAAATATCCTTCTGTACTTTCAAATGTGGGGACGTTTTCTCATGAAAATGCCTTACATAATAGGTTTCACTCACCAGTTGTGGTAAAAAAGTGCTAACGTGGTGAAGAAGAACGGTATCATAAAGTAGAGGGAGAAGACGTGGTCATCGTGGTAGTCTCCTGTTAGATAACCGAAACACGACATCCCAGACGTCAAACAAAGGCTTGGTCAGAATACATTCTATCAACCTGTGTGTGTCAAGAATGTGTAAGTCATTTAATCTCATTTCCAGTCTTAAAATCTCATTTTCTTAAAAGAAGAGAAAACATTCTGCCAAAGGGGAGAGATACCCCAGTCTTTGTTTCCAAGGCAGTTTCACTTGTTTCAGGAATGAATTTTGAGTGTTTTTGCAGTGTCAACATCTTGAAACAAGACCGAATGAGGCAACTCACTCCACTAGTAAAAAGAAAATGACACTTCATTCAAGAAAATCATTTCAACAAGATGATTTGCATTGGAAACAAGTGAAACAAAATAAGACTCAATACTAGATAAATTCCTTGTTGCAGGAATAGTTCACCCCACATAGGAGGTATGGAGTTAAATATTGGACTTTTGGACCCACAGTGTGATCGGTACAAAATACTTGGATTATGCTGCACCAGCTGTCTGGAGAAATTTGAAGGACATTTTATGCTTTTTTGGAGCTGTAAAAAGATAAACCTGTTAACAGTTTGGGAAAAGGCTGAGATGGAACTATGGGGGTCAACTTGCAGTGTGTTTGGCGGTCCTACAAACCTCAATGGAGTCTAAACTGACATCGGGGTGAGTAGATAATAAACAAAATTTCATTTTGGGGTGAACTATTCCTTTAAGATGGATATATATGCATTGTAAAAGGAGTGACCTGTAGATGTTGATGAGAAAGGAAACTACCACCCACCTTTCAGCTCTACCAGATTGAAGATGATGATGGAGCCAGAGATAAACAGGGCTTGACCTGACTCTATGCCATTGATGCCTGCTAGGATGTTGATGGCATTAGTGCAGAATACTGCTAGCATCCCCATGTAGACATAGTAGAGAATACCTGCAGATGAAGAACATTTACATTTTAGGGATTTGGCTGATGCTGAAATGCCTGAAAATGAATGAAACAGTAGAATAAATGTCAGTTCCTCCATTCACTACAATACAAGCAACCAATAGTAACGAGTGCATGCCGTAAACCCACAGCGGCCAGATAACGGATGTATAAACACTTTATGGCTGCAAAATGTTCAGGTATGACAGAAGGTGATCGTCCACCAACATGATTTACACAAGATATAGCCATGCAACTCACCCAGATCCAAGTGCGGGCCAAGTAGGGCTCGGAAGGGCTTGGGCACCACGATGACCGTGTTGCCAAAGTTGGTGAAATAGACCATGAGTAGCGGCAGGGAAGCCATGGTGGGAAGCAGGAGCTTGTGTCTCCAACGCAAGTTCAGCACATCATCAGCAAAGCCCAGGAAGATCATACAGCAGATAGCCAACAGTGCACCGATTAGCTGCACAAACTGACAGGACACAAAGGGATCAGAGTGAAGCTAAAGATTCAAAATAATAGACAGCTCCACCATGGACCCATGATCAACCCACCTCATCATGTGGGAAGCCTGTGCACTGATCTCCTACGAAGCAGCTAAGGAAAGGCACTGGGATAAAGCAGAAGAGGATGATGAGGAACACTGTCCCACTGATGACTCCCTGGGACTCTGGGCTACAGGGGGGTGACCAGGAAGAAAGAAAGGGCATCAGGGCAACAGACAATACAATATAGGTTAACCTAGCCTGGCTCAGGTGTCTTTCACATAGACTTGACCTAATTGTCTCCTTCCAAACTTGACATCTTTGCTCCTTCTATTATCCAAACTGGACAACGATAAATCAGAGATGGGGAACAGACTCACACTTCCTTTTTGGATGTTTTGTTCAGGTCCATGCCGTACAGTCTGGCTGTGATGAAATGGTCTTTGAAAGCTGGAATGAGTTTCATTGTGGCCATGCACCCGAGTGCAGACATAAAACAGTTGATCACAAGTGGTAAAACAGGTACTGGTGACATGTTTCCAGGCATTTTGGTAGTTCAATATGTGAGAAATCAAATCACGTTTCTAATCTGTGTAACGTTAGCTACCGTTACCCCTTCGGACGATCGATACACTAGCTTTGGTTGTGTTGTATAGTGTAAACATATATCAGCATTTTAGAACAAAAATACATCCAGGATATTGTCATGATTCCTGTGTTAGAGAAAATACATCCATAACGCCAAACGATAATCCATCCTAGCGATCATTAACGCGTCATTGTTTCTATTAGATAAACTGCCTGGTTGACTAAACTACACGTCTAGCTCAGCGCTACTGTCGGTTGCCCTTTTTCAAGGGAAAGATACGGCTTCCGGTCATACATTTCAAAATAAAACCTTTATTTATTTATTTATTTATTTATTTTTATGAATGAACGTGATGCAGTTTTAATAATACAATGCAGCATAGTGGGAATAAAGGGTATATTTAAGCAAGACTCTTTTTTGCGCATTTATCTTTTAGCCAACATCGATTCATTTTCGGTATTACTCCAGCTATGTGTGGTTTGCTTGACGCAGCTTTAAGCAAGGGTTTAAGTAGAGTGATGTGTTTCCTGCCACTGTCAAACACGGACCAATAACAGTCTAGGGACGGAAGCTACGCATCTTCTTCTTTGGTAGATAATATCGCATGTATTATATACTTTTGCCACCTGTTGGTAAGCGCCCCTGTTTTAACATGAGCCATGAGTTTGATGTGCTGCTGTGTGTCCATCACGGGCCCATAAATTGTATTCTATAACTTTTGTTTGTCCTTTTTGTGTTACCTTTATGACCCGCTGTCTATGCCAGGTTTACCCCACAGTTTTTTAGTCCAGGTTATCTAGTTTAGATAGAAACTGAGTGGAGTTCTAACCCAGACGCGGTGGATACGTTATCAGTGACACATTTCTATTTCTTTCGCCAGACAACTGTAAGGCCATCAACAGTGACTTGATTTAGGGTCGCGAAATACTAACAGGCCAGGAATTATGGGTAGTTGTGCCAGCATGACAAATTAACTAACGAAGTAATGTTTGCACCCGGTAACCAGCCAGTTTTGAAATCCCCCGCGTTACTGTGCACAGGTGCAACAGGTGACACAGCACAACATATCAAATATATTGTTGGAATACATGAAAAGTTAGGACATCTTCAGTAGGTAGAGATAGAAGACGTAAACTTTACTATTGGCTTTAATGGGAAGCGTCCTTCTGCCTCCCCTTTCGGTCTTCTTCTAGTAGTTCATCGGGGATGGCATTTTTTTAAATATATATTTTGATGAAGAGATAACATTTCACAGTACAGAAAAACAAGAACACAACCTACACTACTACCAAGATTACAATACCAACAAAACATATTCAGAGAACAAACACAGACATTTCATTGCACTCTTCCGTTGAATACAGGAGAGGGAGGTTACAAAGCCATTCAAGTAATGTATCGGCAGTGGACATCCATTTTCACGTCGTGTTACCGCCCCCCCTTTCCGGTCGCGTCCTCCTCCCTCCGTTTCTGTGGACGACCAGGTTCCACAATAGTCGCCTGTAGCGCCATCTGCAGGTCACCGGTGTTCCCTGTCATTGTCAAAGCGACGGTACAGTAGAGAGGGTCGGCAGGTTGCGAGCAGCGGAGATTTCCAACCTACTGTAGCTAAATAATGCGTTTGGAGAGTGCGGGGTATTTACTGAATCGATACGGCACGGCGGCTGCGCGTCTAGACATCGCGGATGACTCGGAGTTGGGAGACATACATTTAGACTGTTGTTGACACACCGCTGCATATCGCCATGAAGCCCGCTTCACGTTACCCATTTCTCGCTCTCGTTGGTTTCACTATTGCCCGCAGCTCGGACCATTCAAGTTAAAGCGGTAGGTTGGTTTATAAAATTGATTGGCAGCATTAAGTTTTTCCCATCGACCTGCACTGCAGCGTCCTCTTCGATAATGCATCATTCATTTTTCAGCTGTCTAGGTAATGTAATTTTTCAGTGCGCTGGGTTGTGCTTCAAACACACACATGCGGCGTTTTAACGTGACCTCAAGCAGGCTGACTAGAGTTGAAGGTAGTCGTAGCCACCATCTCGCGTTTTCTGGGACATTCCTTGGGTATAGCCTGTGCGTAAACCATGCTTCAAGATATTGACTGTCAGTTTTGTGCTGCCACTCACAGGCGCAGGACTGACCTGCTCTGACTGACAGCCCGATCTTTCCTCCTGACTGAGATGATATGAGAGGCCCAAGGAGACCGTGATGGAGCTCCGGGACCTGAGCTGGTTGTGTCTGGTGGGGCTCTTCCTGGCTTCCTTGCTCGTCGTGCTGGCATGGCTGGTCCAGTACTCCCTGACCGTGCTGCGTCTCTGGAGAGCCAAGAATAAAGCCAAGCAGGACAGGGGGGAACCAGCCCGGCGGTCCCACCAGACCCAGGCTGGAGGTCTATGGGGCTTCCTGCTGAAGCTCCGCTCTGGCCGCGATGGAGGGCCTGCCTCTGAGGCTGGGGCCAAAGGCTTGCTGGCCTCCCTCTTCTCCTTCAAGTCCTTCAGGGAGCACTGGCAGGGAGCTTGGGTCCGAGCTCTGAACGAGCAAGCCTGTAGGCACGGGGTGAGTTGTTCATTTGACTTGTTTAAGCCATTTACATTACATAACGGTGTTAGTAGCACTACATGAGCATGCAGTGATAGAGGTAGCGTAAATCGTGCCACAAGGGAGACCTGAGTACACATCAGATATCACAAACCTGCTGTTCTTCTTGGACGGGGAGAGTGTTTAGATGAGCATATGTACGGTTAACTCACCAAGAAGAGACAAGTAGCTGGCGTGGGATGATGCTGGTTTGATGAGTGCCCGCGTGAGCTGGAAGTGCGTGTAGGCAGGTAGGCTGCTCAATGGAGGTGTGGGAGTTGGAGTGTCACTAATCGGGAAGAGGACGGGGCACGGCCTTGCATAACAGCACTGAATCAAAGCACATGAGAGCAGAGAAGCGAGACCAATGAGCCCAGCCACAGTACAAACACCCACATCCTATAAAAATAGACTGATGCTCAAGCCTTTGGGGGAAAAATGCAAGTGG
Source organism: Monocentris japonica (assembly GCA_900323365.1). NCBI lineage: Eukaryota > Metazoa > Chordata > Actinopteri > Trachichthyiformes > Monocentridae > Monocentris > Monocentris japonica. The sequence goes on from OOFE01011375.1 coordinate 37,625, forward strand.
TTCAGCTACATTAGGAAAAAGGCAAAATGGCTGGCATAGCTC
>OOFE01011375.1:41693-57766 GCA_900323365.1 Monocentris japonica
CCCGAAGATGTTTGACTAAGAGATGTGGCTGCCTGTTTGTGTGAAATAAACTGTTATCAAATTGTAATCAGATTGCTTGGTGTGGGCTGGTGAAGATGGTGGGGGACTTGAGTATCTACTGTCCAAGGACACTGTCAGAAAAAAAAGGTACAGAGTTGTAACTTTTGTCGGTGGGGCTGTCCCTAAACAAAACAAAGATATGGGCGGGAGGTGAGTTGAGCACTGAACATTGCAGTGTTGCAGTTGTGTTTTTCTCCGCAAGGTTTGATAATGTGTCAAGTCTGCCTGTAGTTTAATAATGATGATTTATAGGGTCGCTAAGAAGATTCCCCCTCTCCCTCTGTTTCTATAATCCAGGGCCTTGGCGATATGCTTCAGCACAGCTGGTTATGTGTGATGATGTCAACAGAAGGACGTCCTCTTACCGCGTGTTTATGAATGACCACACACACACACGTAATGTTGATTTCAGTGCAAAACAAATCACCTCCATTGATTTACCAGTGGACCCACCACTTTTCCCAAACAAGCACTTACAAGTCTCAGATTAATATGTATGGTATGGACATTAGGGACACACAGAGCTGGTTAGCAGTATAACTAACTTACCTCTGTCTTTATGGAATCACACAAGAACTGTGTTATCTGTGACCAACATGTGAGCAGCGTGTTTCATTACGCTGTCTGCAGACGTGTGACTGAGGGAGCCCCTGGACATAATGTTGCCCACACAAAAGGACATGATATGAACCTGTTGAGCTGGATTAGTGTGAGGGAGGCTTGAAGGTCTAGATTGGTTCTCTAGCAAGACTGTGTTGTGCAAAGCAAGAATCCTAGCATCATCAGCCTGTATGTGCATCTGCACCGGACGCATGATGTCAGAACATTGTCACTGGGTTCAGTAGGTGGTCCCTGTGGAAGAGGCAGCATGGAGCACTTGCATCTGGAGGGAAGAAAGCTCCCTGTCCATGCATGATCTGCAATTACAGGCAGAGCCTGGCGATTAGCTCAAAGCCACAGATCACTCCTTTCATCTGTGACTGGGAGCTGTTGGCAGATGATAAATGCCCTGCGATTATGCCTCTGTTCGAGTAGATTCCCTCTTTTATCGATGGGGGACATAACGAGTCAGTGCTCCTTCTGTTTGATAGAAAAGGAAACTAACCTTTTCTTCCATCAGTCACAGTGGCTGATAGATTCAACGTTCCCCAGCCATTTTTAATGGGATGCCAGAAATCACTGTTGAGTCCTCTGGAGGTGTCGGGGTCCTAAATCAACCAAACATCTGTGATGGGAGGAGACCACTTGATAACCCAGTGACGTACCAGCACTCACTCAGATAGATAGATGGTTAGATACAGATGGATAGATGGATGGATAGATGAATAGACTCATATTCACAGAGTTGAAGAGCCCAAAATGTGACTGCATACCCCTCTTGTATCTGATGGGAAACTTTAGGGTGGAAGTTACCCTATAAAAAAAAGTCTGTGACATTCCTATAATTTACAGTAATGCCAGAAAGAATAAAGTTTAGTTTGGAGAAGGCTTAGATGTTGCTGTCTGTAGGTTTTTTTTTTTTAAACCATTCTAGCCTGAACCTCAGAGATGACACGCTTCTAAGAAAGGGTAGGAAACAAGGATGAGGGTCAACAAAAGCTAGAGGGGAGGTGTATTTCTGGTTGATCCACATGCCCTTCAGAGGCTTTTAGCCATCCGGTGCCAGAGGGTTGATACTGACGAACCTGAAGTGACACCATGTCCTCAGGAAGAGGCTCGCTCCAGAAATACCCCCTGTGAATACGCTCACTTGAACAGCGGTGGTTCACAAGGACAAATCTGTGGTTGGACTGTTACTGTTTCCCTCTCCATGGCAGAATGAGCCGGGGCCAGGTGGGTGCACAGCACCACAACGCACCAGATCTAATTGGTGGGTAAGAAGCCAATGGTTACAAAAAGTCTAGGCTAAACAACTTTCATTGGAGGGAATTTACCTGACCATAAACCTGAAGCCATTTTTATTAATAGGGCACATGACTCTATCAATAAAACATATTAAAGAATGTTATCCAACCATAGAAAACAATATGCTTAGCAGATAATTATATTAGCAACCACCTGTTTTAAAAAAAAAAAAAAAAGACATTTTGATGACTTTCCCTTCTCTCAGGCATGTGAGAGTATGCAGGAGTATATACATATCTGTTAGTTTGTTTTTGTCACAGATGCATGCTAGCTCTTAAAAAAACACACACAAAACAGTATTTGTTCTGTAATTGGTCATTTGACCAGCACTGTCAATATTGACTCGTCATAAGCTGAGCTCTGATTCCTGTTTCTTGGGGGCTTCATAATAGGAGTATTCAGTTTTGCAAAAATGCATTTGATTATGCTGTTTTGCTCTCATTGTGTTTGTGTTGGCAGCATGTTGGGATCCCAAGAAAAAAAATTACATTCAGGGGATTTGGTCACAAAATTGCTTTGATTCTGGTTGGCGTCATTGCAAAGATGCATAAGTCGTATGCAATGAAATCTGTTATAATACAAATCTACCATTCATTCAAATAATAGCCCAAAGTATACCAGGTTCTGCTAAAGCCACACTATCTAAAATACATCATTTTGTATTTGGCCCTGCAATGTGGAAGTGAGGACTGGTAGGGTGACTGAGCAGTTTGCAAGGCCCGGCCATACCCAAGTAAACACAGTAGGTCATACGGTGTAGTCATGTGACTGCAGTGTAGGTCCAGGGATCCTACGTAAGCTTGCAGCATTGTTCTTGGCTTCCTGCCCTTCTGGCTGGAACGCCCACACTACTTCATCCTATCTCTCTCTCACACACACATAGGCGCACACACACCACACGCACACACTTTATATTACATCACCTTAACACCTTTGCTCTGCCCCCACAGCTCTGTGCAATAGAGATTGGACTTAGACCTAGAGGAGCATATGCCCTGACAACAGGGGATTTGTTTCCTCTCCGCTTGCATGTCCTGAGCCAGTTAAAGCTAGCCAGTGAAACATAACATCTAATCCTCTAGCACAGGTACTGAGTGATAGTGAACCTCATCGTCAACCAGCATTCCCACTGTCCTGGTGTATCTTGCCTGACTGAGATGGCATGTCGTGTTGTAAAGGGGTGTCTTCCAGCATACACACAGTAACTGCTGCCCTCCTTTTAGTGTGACTAAGCATTCTGCTTTGACTGATACCATCTTGATGGATGGGCTGACCGGCCTGGAAGAGCAGCAGTAAAATCGTGAATCCGCAACTTCTACATCCATTACAAGAACCCTTTTAACGTTGATGTGCTCTACACCGGCCTTTGGTCAAGCATATGTTGCATCTTTTTGCCAATATCTCCAGGCACATGTCATCTGAGTGCTCACAACCGCAATGCTTTCTGTGCTAAAGTCACCCCAGCCTTTTTCTTTGCCATGCCATACTTAAATACCATAATGTGCAGGTTGTGGGTAACAGTCTCTTTACATCCCCGCACATTATGTGTCTTAAGTGGACCTTATAGGCGTCTCTTTATCAATTTGTCACGTTAATTTTGTGCAGCAGAGTTTGCACGGCCACTTTGTAACCATGCTAGCTCATAATGGTGGCGTCTTGGCACAAGAACATGATCATGCTTCAATAACTATTGACTCTATCAGCCACAGATGTCTTGTCTAAAGGATTGTTGGGCAAGATCTCTGTGTGCAAATACGCTGAAGTTGTGGCAGGGAAGTGGGTTTGTGTGCAATAAGAACTGTTGTTTTTCTTTACTAAATCATAAGGTGGAAGATCACTCTGAGCCATAATGAGTGGCTAGAGTGTTCTTAGACTTCAGACTACCTTAAAGAAATGCCCCAGTTCACTTGCATTGTAGAGAATGAGGCTGCAGTTTTCATCAGCTAATTGGCTAGAGATCCTTAAGCAGTCTGACTAACTGCCAGCCAAATCCCACTAAAATCTTTATAACCTCAGTGAAAAATCTTTTCAGTTAGTCAGTCCCAAGCATCTCTCCCCTTTCGGTTTGTGTTCTCTTGTGTACGAGTTACGACATTTGTTCTCTTCTGTCTCCCTCAGAGCTCCATCCAGATCACGTTTGACAGCAGTCTTCAGCTAACTGCTTCTTCTGCAATCGATAGTGTCACCTGCACTGACCAATCAGCACACCATATGGTAAGAAAAGTCACTGTAAATTGAAAGCTGTAAATTGCCTTTATAATCTCTCAAGCATTACCCCTTCCTTAATTCTGACAGGTTCATGACACTTGTAATAAACATTAATAACTTCTAAAGCAAGCATCCCCAACAGCCAGCCAACCAATGATTTCAAACTGGGCCTTTGAGCTGAATATTGCTTTGAAAAAATTCTGGACATAAAAATGCTGTTTCAAAAGAGATTTTTTTGGTCTAAGAGAAGACCGGCAAGGTGTCACTTGAAGGGTTTGGTATTTTTTCAAACTTTCTTGACTTTTTTTACAAGGGACGATTTGAAAACTGAGATATTTCAATTCTAAAATTCAAAATAACCATCAGTCGACTTACGCTCGGCTTTCATAGTGTTAACGTCAACATGCAACAACTTGTGCAGCTAAGGAGTGAATGTAGCTGGATGTCTTCACACGTAGGAGCAAATCAACAAGTACATGTCTGCACTCAAAGCAGCTGACTGTTTTGAAGAGCCAGTCATGGCATGAAATGAGCAAAGTGTATCTGCTCTGATTTCGCGACAGCAGGCAGATTCACCAGCCCTTCTAAGTCTGGTCCAATCAAATATGTGCATACTTGTGTGAATGTACAGACACCCATCTTCAGACAGAGGGAAGGATAGATGTTTCTTCTGATGCGTTGCCTTTGATTTTGGCATCAGAAATCACTCAGTTAGTACAGGGTAAATCTGGCTGTTGCAAAAACATCTACTTATATGAATGGGCATTTCCCATTCCAGCGTCCTCCTGTGACAACCTTTTCTCGGTTTCCAGGTTTTACACTGTAAATGTTGGGTGGACACAGTGACATTTCCAGTGACGGTCACCCAGCAGTCACCAGCGGCCGTTTCCATGGACACCTACCAGATCACTATAGAGCCTATGGTGACAAAGGTACAATAGCACACCATCTGGATTTTGTGATTTGCACATTTGAGTGCATGCCTCTCCAACCAACGACGACGCCAGGGCTTCATTTGCGTTGTCATTCAAATGTGTACAATTTACATGGAAATGATGAAATGATTTTGCTTTAGCATCGTGTGTGTGACCATTGATGCTCTAGTCCAACTTCATTAAAGGTGCTACGTGTGGCAGTTTTAAACATCAATATATCATTGCTAAATTAAATGTGATACCTTGGTATAATTGCTGTAAACAAATGACACCATGGTCGAGGTCGTTGGTAGCCTCTATCTCACGCCATTGGTACTGTTAGAGTTGTAGTGTTTATCAAACCTCATTTCCCATAAACCCTGTTGCTTCCTGTAGCAAAGAGGATGTTGCTACTTGTCCCCCGTGCCCCCGACAGCAGCATGTGTTTGTTTTCCTCTTTTACTTTACTGAAGTGGATTAGCTTGTTGCAAGGGATTTTTCCCTAGGATTTTCACTCGTTCCATCATCTGCTGTTGCGAGAAACGAGAAAGTGGTTAGCCTTTAGTTTGTGCTGGAACAACAGCACCCTCTTCCTGGTTTTTGTTCTTCGACCCGGTTGCACACAATGTAAAATTCAGTGTAGAGGCTGCCAATCTTCTCGCCTTTGGTCTCGTTTGTTTGCAGTAATTATACTAATGTCTCAAAATGAATGTGGTAATGACTTATTGATGCTAAAATGCTACACGCAGCACCTTTTAATATATCCATGTGTTAATCTATCGTTATCGATATCCATCTCTGTGTCTAATGTGTTTTCCCACCCTCCTACCCGCTGTCTGCCCATCAGCTGGTGGTGTGTCTGGAGGAGGTGGAGGAGGAGGGACTGCTGGTGTCCTGGACCCTGTCTAAGCAGCCGTCATTCATCCTGACCGTGACTCCACGCAGGCTGCAGAGACGGGTTAGAAGATCTGCTGCTGCTACCACTAATATTAAATGACGGTGCAATTCAGTTTTCACGCCAATCCCCTCACTGACCCATGCTGGTTTATATCCTGTTCTTCTTGTTCCTCCCAGGGCAGTGATGGAGAAGCAGACTTGGACACGATTAAGGAACTGATAGAGGATACTCTGTTCAGCACTCAGCCAGCCATGGTCCTCAACCTCAAGACCTGCGTATCCAGCCCTGCGGTAAGAAACAGTCACATGAACATGTTTTGCTCTGGGGGGGATTTCCCATTAACTTTGTAGCAATATGACTGGGTAACTCGGGAGTTGATTTCTAAAATGAATGCATCGCCATGACTGGATGCTGGATGACGGATCCTACCCTGAAGTGATTTGGCCTTTGAACTCGGTGTCCTTTCCTCTGCATGCTCCCAGGTCCCCATGGAGCATCTGTCCGGGGGGTCGAACTCTGTGTCCCAGAGTGTCACTGTGCGACGGTTACTGCTTCGGCAGCTCAGGGCAACCTGCCATAAAGGTCAGTTATTTTCCCTCGGCTTCAGATCCTGCCCGGTTTCCCACTGATCGCCGAGGTGTCACTGTGTCACTGTGTGTTGGCAGGTCAGTGGTCTAGACCAGGGGAGCTGTGCTGTGTCCTGAGCCTGGACCAACCCTCCACAGAGAGGAGAACCCACTTCCTGTCTGTGCCCAGCAGCCCTACCGCCTCGCTGGAATGGAGTGAAGAAGTCGCTCTGTAAGATCTACAATATCAGAACATTAAACTCTAACATTAAAGGCAAAATTCAACCTGAAATGCAATTCACACGTTACTTATACCAAAGAACCAAGATTCATAATCCATAATATCATCAAGTACCACCCTCTGGAGCTGCTGGACTAACTGTGAAAATGAGTCTGACTTTGTGGCAAGGGAAAGTTTGATGTGAGCTTTTATATCCAGGACAGGTTTATTTTACTCTTAATGGATTATTAACAATGAATTTATGAATTTATTTTATTATGTATTAATATATAGTAACAATTCACTTGAAGTCTAACTGAGCTGTTTCCTGTGTGTTGAAGGGACCTGGGCCCAGAAACCAAAGAGCTGAGGATAAGACTTTTGGAGCGGAACAGCAAAAGGGAACGTAAGTCACCATTCTCTCTAGTCATTTACTACTGGCGACTGCTCAGAAACCTGAGCAGTATTGTTAAGACTGGCAAAGCAAAGTCGAATGCGCCCTAAAACAAACTGCTCACTTTAATGGACCTTGTTACTCACTGTTTTTGTACGTGTAAAATGTCAAAAGATGCTCACATTAAGGGCGATAACTATAGCTTATGAAATGAATGAAGCATGCTTGACAAATGTTTCAGTGCTGTTTCATAACTAGGCCAAATGTCTTTGTGGTAGAATTCTTGCCTGGCCACGCCTCCCTGGCCTTGGACCTCTCACATAAAGTTCCTAGTGGACAGCATATACTGTCAGTCAGCCCAGGCCATGGCTTGGCAGCGAACACTACTGTCACCCTTGAGGTGAGTGACCGTTCAGATGAGGGAAAACCATTCTATGAAATTGTGGAAACTAACTTTAATGCCATTCTCATACTCTCAAGTTACAGAGTTCTCTTAGTTTACAATTCAGTTTAGTATCCAACATCAGAGGCGCTGCAGTGACACAAACATGCGCAGGAAAGAGGGAGGGAGTGTTGGAAAACGGCTGACGCATAGTCCATTGTCACACAAGATTGAAAAGACGCTACAGCCAAGCATAATAGCCGTCTATCTTGGATCCACTTCCAGCCTTTTCAGCTGCCAACTTGTTGCATTATTTCCTTCTCGCAATCTGCATATTTCTTTTCTCTCATCTCCAAAGACGGCACAAACATCTATTGTGTCCCTTTAGGCAGACACTTCAAATTGGCACTGCATTCCCTTCTGTTCACTAACAGAATAGACGAATAACCTATAGGGAGGACGAGAAACACACCCCAAGCCCTGCTTCTCCTGGATCCCCTGCTGCAACCTTGTTATGCCCACATTGCTTAGTCACTTAAAAAAGATTTTCTCTGCAGGTACAATCATAGTTTTAAAACATTTTGTATACAAGTGCCTGCCCCACTATATACTTAGTCAAGACCCTCCAATTTAGTTATCGTGGGAGCCTCTGACTCATCGCTTATGTCCAACATGCAGTAATTGGACATGCAGAGACCAGTATTCATTGGATTTTTTTAACTCCTCCAGCTGCTGTATGTGGATTCAGAGGAGGCTCGCAGCAGCCACAACGCCATGCCACTTCGTTCCTCACTCACCCCCACTAAGAAGGTAGACGTGGACCGAACCATCATGCCAGACGGAACCATCGTCACCACGGTCACTACCATCCAGTCCCGACCCAAACTAGACCGCAACCCAGGTGAGCTCACGGGTTACGCCATGATACTGCAACGGGGCAAGTACAGTACAGTAAGAGACGAGCGATAGTAATGACAGAAAATGATACTGATAGTGATGGTGACTTTCAGGTGAGTCCCCCATGTGTTCCCCGTCCAAAGTGGAGGTGACGGAGAAGAAACCCACCATCCTGTCTGATGGCAGAAGCAGCACCAGCCCCAATCCCAGCAGTGAGTTCTCAACCACCAACGTGTTTCCAAGGCCAGACCTACTATCTTGTATAATAGATGCAAAGCAAGCAGCTGTGTAACACGAGATGAGAAGAATGCACTTTACAATATAAAGGGTGCAGTTGTAGTGGAGGCTCTTCAGTCCAATGTCCCCATTGACTTCCATAACAGGATTAGACAGGAAACTGCAAATAATGTACAAGCTTTTTGTTAAGAGCCGGACTCTGATGTTATAACTATTTAGAGTGAACTACAATCCTCAAGTTGTATATATTTGAATTTTTGAACTTTTACTTGGATGATATACCTTCATCTAACTTAGGAGAATGTTCCTTTCTCTTTGATAATATATAGTTTCTGTATATTTCAAACCAAAGCTAAATGCATTTTCAAATTGCTTCATAGTGCAACAGAATGCCGTTGCGGCTGCATCAACGTTTGAGAATGTGTGTTATTGCAGTATAATGCTTATTTACATGTATGTGCTTTTGTTGCTCAGAGGATAGCTCCCTCTCTAATGGCCTGGACCCTGTTGCAGAAACTGCAATCCGTCAGCTGACAGAGTCTGCCTGCAAAGTAGCACGGAAGACGCCTACTAAAAGGAGCACACTCATCATCTCAGGGGTGTCGAAGGTCAGAGCCTATATATGGTGTCAAATACAGTGTGCTTCAGAATTACTGGCATCACTGGTAAAACAAAAATAGCAGAGAACATAACTCATCACATTTTTTGGTAAATTACATCTTATTTAAATGCAGTTGTTTTAATTTAAAATGCTCATTTTCACTGTTTTTACTCCGAAAAAGTAGGAGGTGAGTTGTTTGCACAGCTAATTGTTGCAGAGCAAATTAAAGTGATCGTTCAGCTTGGTGGAATATTTTCATAATCTACTACACTTACTTTTCAACACATACACAATCCAATGTTCTGTGCCCACAGTCACAGTCATTACCAACATTGGACCACATTATAGCAGAATGAGAGTTTCATTTACCTGATCTGTGTCCGAAAGCCAATAGAGATGTAATCAATACAAGAGGCTGCACTTGAATCCTTCATAGCATTCAATGGAATATACAAGTTTTATGATTTAGATGTGTCAGCAAAGAGTGCTGATGATTGTGACACTGTGAGAATAAAGTAAACTACATATTAAAAATAAATGTTTTCTAAATGATTGTATAATAAAACATTTATATTTTATAAAAGCAATTTTAGTCATTACTTGTCGTGTTTATCCTTAAACAGCCTTGTAAGCTCCTCTTCCAGGAATTACCCAGTAGATCCCTGCCATCACAGTCTGACTGCGATGGCATTTATTTGTCGCTGCTTATTACTCTTACTCCGATAATGTATAGTTGATGATAGTTGATAATGTATCATTTGACAGGTTCCGCTCTCAGAGGATGACTGCGCTTCGATGGGCTACGCTGCCGCCATGGACGCAGCCATGCACGGCAACCACTATGGGGCGGGGCATCACCAGGACCCAGATGAGACCACGCCCTCTGATGTGTCGGAGCGTCCCTCTGTGGACGACGTGGAATCAGATACAGGCTCCACTGGTGCCTTGGAAACCCGGAGCCTCAAGGACCATAAAGGTACCATTGCTCCAGGCCTTCCATAAGTCAGTTCATATACTAGCATGGCAAAGTCAGCTTTGTATTGGTCCCAAAACATGGCAGAAGCCACAGCATCTTTTTATTCCACAGAATATATAATATATAAGAATATCTTGAGTATTTTATACACAATGGCAAAAACAGTTTGCCACGTAGTTTTGTATAGTTCAGTGCATAGAATGTGGCACTAAAACCGCCAGAGGTAGAGGTTCAATTTCCACTGAGGCCAGCAATGCTAAAAATGTATGAACTGGTAGTGCAAGGTGCATTCTTCAAATGACATGTTACGCTAGTTGCCAACTAAACATTCATAGTGTTTGAAATAAATGTCTTGATGCTATATTACCACTTCTGTTGCCATATTAAAGCCCCAATACCAAATGTGTACGTGTAAGTTCTAAATATATTCATATATATTCTTGAAGATTTTTACTTGAATGTGTTCAATAATATTTTATCAATTTTGATAACCAATTGACAGCCCATGCAAAAGTTAAATTACAAGCCTGTTTTACTTACATGTTTGCACATATTGCCGATGCAAACAAACCTTTTATAGCCTTACAACACAAAACTTCAATTTAGCTGTCAGACTGTCAGACTATGTAAAAAATGTCTCAGTCAGTTTGATAAGAACACTATACCAGAGAGATGAAAGCGTTTCAGCACAGGCCCCAAACTGCAATTATGGATTGGCGCTTTAATAAAATGGTGTAACTTCTGTGCTTCCTCCAGTGGGCTTTCTGCAGAGTGGGACAAAGCTGTTGTTCCGCAGAAGACATCGAGAGAAAGACCCCTGCATCAGCCAGTCCCATGAAGACATCTCCAACCTGAGTAACAACTATGTCGCTGCTGCAACCAGCGGCCGTAAAAAATCTGGCAGCTTCTCCCGACGTCTCATCAAGCGTTTCTCCTTCCGTTCGTCGGGCAAGTCAAAAGGCAAAGCCTCTACAACCAATGGAGGAGCAAGCACTCTGGACAATTGAGTGTCATGGCTAGGGTAGGATATGGGTCACCTTAAAGGGATGACTGGGTTGTTGTAAGGCATGGCCCACCCACCTCTATCATTAATGTCAGAAGAACAACCTAACCTTGGCAAGAATCCAGTTTTTGACAGGTAGTACACCCCAGGTGGGCGGACGCCTGTATCTCTTAAAAGGATACCTCTGGAAGGGCTTTCCTCTGGATAGAAAGCATTGCACCTTCAGGAGAGGAGAGGAGAGGAGAGGAGTGATGTTGAATCACGCTCTTGAAGTGGAAATGTGTGTATCAAAACTATTTGTTTCAAGGAGAAATCTGCTGCTTTGTGGAGAGGAGGAGGGAATGGTTACAATGAAATGCTGTATACCCTATTTAACACAAGAGGTCAGTAGAGAGCGTGTGTGTGATTGTGACCCTTCTCAGTGGAATTGCTCTTAAATTATTTAATGATATAAAATGCCAGGATGATACTATTGGTTGCACTTTGGACTTTGACTTTTTTTTACAGCACATGTAAACTTCTTCTTGTGTTGCATAGAGGTAATTTATTATTATGTATTGCTCTGATTTACAAAACAAGTGCTATTTTACCCCCAAAAAATGAGTCATGGTAGTTGTATTATATAGTAGAGACATTGCTGTGTGTGCTTTTTTCCTCTGCAAAGGTAATTTTAAACATAAATTTAAGTAAATGAACAAAAATCAATCTTATTTAGTTGTAATTTTTACTCAAATTTGCTTATACATTGGTTTTATAATTTTGTTCATAAATGTAACTTATATACGAAGCAGAGACAAACGATGTCTGTTTTTTTTAGTTTTCATTTCATAAAGGAACATTCAGTGGAATATTATTGCAATTTTAGCTTATAAACACAATTAATTCTCAAATTGCCTCTGCCTAAACCTCAACCAGCCTTTTCACTAGAACCCTCTACCGCAGGGCAGACTTGTAAATAAAGAACCTAATGCAGGCTATAAAAGAGAATGCATTGCATACTGTACAGGATCTCAAGCAGACTCTTCTACAGGGCAATGAGTTAAAGCCTTTAAGAAATTGTCAGTATACTAAGACAGTTAATAAACCATCACTTAGTGCGATTTAAGTTGTATTATCAGGTCCTGCTTTCCTTGTGGCTCCTGTTGACTCCAGTAAATTCAAAAGTGCATCTAAAACACTCTAGAGTTACCGTTGCAAAAAGTTCTGTCATTATTGTACAGCATGTTTGCATATATTGTGCTCATAGAAGAATTGACTTGCATGAGTTGGAAGCAAGGTCACCGGGAGTAAATGCTAACTTATGATCAGCTGCTACTCACACATCACATAGGCTGAAAAAAGCATAACCCATCCTATATCAACATTTGGGAACATTTTCTACACATGATAAAAAAAATGTAATTCCAGAAACAAACTTTGATCATTATTACAATGTTCCAATTTAGAAAAGAAACAATTTTCTGGAAAGTGTTTTAGATGCTCTTGGGAGGCATTGGGAGCTACAGGATTGATTTCAATTCAAAGTTTACAGCAAGGTAATGGATGGAGCTGTTCTCAGGGCTAGATATAAAGTGGCTAAAAAAAAAAAATCAACAACGCCAATATGATCCCTTTGATATGATACTAAACTAAGATTCCAGTCAAGGGCCATGTTGTATCCTTCAAAGGCAAACAATTAGAATCAATATGTGAAAATGTACATAAGAGAATTACTTGGCATTTGTTGTTTTGTAAGGAAGAAATTAAAGATCTTTCACTGTGTGTACCAAATTAACCAAATTATTTGGATTTCTTTTGTATCATTATAAAATATAGTTAATAAAAGGGATTACTATGGTAGCACCACTACTGGTAAAAGGAAATACTTTCCCCTGGATTCTGATGGACTTTTAAAAAATTATAACCAATTTATGTAAATGTTAATAAATGAACAAAGTCACTCCATTGTCTGAAGGCATATATAATATGGCCTGAATGTGAAACAGAAAACAGCAACGGGAATTTAGACGTTCCTTTATAAATGGTTTCAATTCTTGTGATATTTAAAATGTTTAATTTATTGCAAATAAATTATTTTTTGAAGCCTCACTCAGTATTGACGTGGCTCTGGGTGACTTTCATTATGATTATTTTGGCTATTTTTGTGGAAGGTAGAGTTCTGACTGTGAGCAGCATGGCAGTAATGTACCCTAGAAATCAGCAAATGAGTATAAGATTGTCTGGAAGGCAGAAAAAAATACTTCTGACACTGACCAGCCTGGCAGGAATATAGCCTAGATAACCAGTATTATGCTGTAAATCACATACTTGCCCATGAGTGAGTAGCATTCTTCTGCTTCCCACGCAGTTACATTATAAAGCAGTCTAGTTGGTGGTGCAAAGCACTATGAAATTGAATTATGAACCAAGGATAGAATTCACATTCTTGGAGAAGCTTGCATCATTATTAACCATGAAGCGTTATTATTCCATTTAACAGCTAATCATTACTTTAAGTGTCCTTAAAGAGGTCAGTTTAAAGGGTAAACCATTCAGCTATGCAAGCTGCTTGCAGCAGTAACCTGAAATCATGCCAAGCCAGAGAGGGAAAAGATTGCTTGCATTGAAAAGTCAATGCGCTATGCAGATAGCTAACTCACTAAACTACACCAAATTAGACTTACTTTTTCTGCAGCAATGCTGAAGTATGGATTTGAAACAACTGACAGTGAAACAGTTGTCAGGTATTTGGTTCAGTGACACATGCCTGTCTTCCTGAAAGGCTGATATCTTGTACCATCATTCTAGACAAAATGTATTTTTATGCCAGTATTTGACGATACAGTTTCATTTCAAGTCCAATGCTTTTGATAATGTGCTGCTCATTTATTTCAGGTCAAAGTTTTAAGGTCACCATGAAACTGAAACTAGAACTCAGTTCATGACATATGGTTCTGACGAAAAGGAGATGTGAGTAAAGCCAGAGTGTATTGTAAGAGTGTATTGATTTGGTGACAAGTCAAATGCCTGCTGGCAGCAAATGATTACATAGTATTTGAGGAGGAGGTATTATACTAGGAGTACCTTATGGTTCTGGAAATCCACTTAACAACACACACCACATGCACACAAAGGTGCATGTGAGTTGAAGTACACAAGTATAAGAATACATTGAATTGCAGCAGCAAACCTGCTTGATTTTATACTTAATAATTATTAGTGTTTTTACAAACGTAGGTCTTATTGACAAACTTCAAATACGATTGTCCGTGCAGTATGCGTTATAAGGCTGTAGAAATACAATGTTGGATTGTTTTTTTGTCAATGTACCATTTGGAAAGGCGCCAAAAAAATTGAAACTAGAGGGAAAATACTCGATTGGGCTTCTATTTCCGCCATGCTTGATGGACGTACGTGTGATCCACTCACAACTAGGAGGGGGAAACACCAACCATTCACCTTCTTGTCATCTGGAAACAGTATCATGATTGGTTTAAGAACAGAATTCTTAATCCAGTAGTCATTGACTTCCGGTTCCCTTTGACCTTTCAAAGCCAATCGCTGAGGTAGTTTAAATTTGAACCGCCAATCGCATTTTAGGGCGGGGCCACGCACCGTGTTTATGTGCCGCTCTGGGCCCGAGTTTCCGCAGCATTTGTTGCTGAGCTGTATCGACAGTGTCCGTTGTGGAAAATTCTCGCTACCGTCAACCATGTCTGGAAGAGGTAAAACCGGAGGAAAGGCCCGTGCTAAGGCGAAGACCCGCAGCTCCCGTGCCGGTCTACAGTTCCCGGTGGGCCGTGTCCACCGTCTCCTGCGTAAGGGAAACTATGCTGAACGAGTTGGCGCCGGGGCCCCTGTCTACCTGGCCGCTGTCCTGGAATACCTCACCGCTGAAATCCTCGAGTTGGCCGGTAATGCCGCCAGGGATAACAAGAAAACCCGCATCATCCCTCGCCACCTCCAGCTGGCTGTCCGCAACGACGAGGAGTTGAACAAACTACTCGGCGGTGTGACTATCGCCCAAGGCGGCGTCCTGCCCAACATCCAGGCCGTCCTGCTGCCCAAGAAGACCGGCCAAGCTGCACCGAGCTCCGGCAAGGCGGGAAAGAAGGCCTCGTCTCAGTCTCAGGAGTATTAGCCGGCTCGCTCAAACTTTCTACCCCAACGGCCCTTTTAAGGGCCATCCAGTCCTTACTGAAGGAGAAACTTTCCTTGTTTCCATTGTTGGCTTGTGTTTTGCTTGTACATTACTTTCGCGCCTGATTTTGATGAATAAACACTTTGTTTTGTAGATTGTAGTAGTCATCCTTATTCACTGAAACCCTGTAATGAGTGCAGTAAGTTTGATCATCGAGAGAAGTGTTTAATTTAAAAAGAAAGTGACACCATGCTAATCTCAGACATTTTATGTTATTGCTGGCGAGGTCTTTTAAAAAAAAAAAACTCACATCTATCATACTTAGGAATATGAGACTGGTGCACTTCAACGACTGCTTTTGGGCGAGTCATTGTGGCATGTTCCTACTTAACCCTTTAATGGTCTGCACAACCATTTGGTAGAGCAAATTTTGACTCACTATCTTGAATTTGTTGTACATAACTCAACCTGATTGAGCCATTTCTACCACTCGGTTGAAGTATGTAATGCACAAAAACACCAGAATGCGCGTTTTTTTTTTTTTTAATATGTCCAATCATTTCAGCAGTACATTAGCGGCAAAAAATCACTGCTGATAAGTGGGGTGATTTTCAAAGGTAAGCATATGTTTTCAAGATAATATTGTTAATGAGAGCTTAATGAACAGTGACAACTTTATACACCCCCCCCCC
>OOFE01011376.1:9426-22881 GCA_900323365.1 Monocentris japonica
CCCTTTGCCTCTCTCCCCCTCTCCTTCTTCTCCTTCTCTACCTCCTTCTTCATTTTCTGGCAGTTGATTCTCCAACGCCCCCACCTCCAGCTCCAGCAACTGCACCCTGGCCAGCATCTTGCCGTTGCTGGACTCTAGCTCCACCATAAGTCGGGCTAGTTTGGTTTGTAGGGCATCCAAGTTGCTCTCCAGCCTGTGTAACTTGGTCTCCATTTTCTCTGCACCCCCCACCTCCCCTTCCCCAGTCTCCTCCAGCATGCCCATCTTAGTGAGGATCTGGTGGCCTTTCTCCTCCAGGAGGCGTTTGGCAGCAGGGAACTCAGACAGCACATCCGTCAGGTCCTCCTTGGACAAGCTGAACAGGTCCGAGTGCCCAATGCTACGGATGTTGGCAGTGCGACGATTGCCTGATTTGTTGCCTAAAAGGAGATGTATTGTGAGTCCTTCAAAAGTTAAAGTAATAATCTAATATTTTCATAAAATACATTTCCATTTTGCTGCTCTCTATCATGAATTCAGTGATTAAAAAAACTTGCTGTTCAAAACACCTGGTGTCAATTAGGTCTTTCCTGGGAAAAATCTTCCGGTGCACAGGAAGTGATGCATTTTACGTTTTCAGTTTGTTTGGAATAAATAGAAGAACTGGGTAGTTAGCATGAGCAGCGATAGCCACCATGGCTGAACAGACAAACAAGCAACTACAGCAACTCTACAGATGTGTGCCTGTGTGTAGCTTAGCTTATGAATGAATGAATACACTGAGTACTGAATACTTTACTTACCTTTGATATTGAGGATGCTAATCTCCCCAAAGAAATTCCCCTCACCCAGCACAGCAAACTGCGTGACACCATCATCTGCTACAACTGCGAGTTTTCCCTCTTTGATGATGTACATTTCATGGCCCACATCTCCCTTCTTGCAGACATACTCTCCTGGACTGTACACCTGCAAGATGGGAGGAATGGCAGACAAGCAGGTTTTTGACTTAGTGAGCCTATAAGGTGAATAAATATGTCTCAACTGTTTGGAAAAATGTCTGATGCAGGACGACATCTGATGGCTCACATAATAGCTACACACATGCCAAAACAGAGCTCACCCTGAATGAAAACTGATCACACAGAAGAAAATGACACTGATCACAACTTGCAGATTGTTTCCATGACCTCAGGATAACCTCTTCGACCTTTTAAACAATTGTTTTCCAAAAGTGTTTTTTTTTTTTTATTACACAGGGCAGAGTGACAGGAAACATGGCGGGATGACATCAGCTAGATTCAGGAAATCAGCTAGATTCAAACCTATGTTACAAGCATGTGGTATGTAACTGCCTTAACCCTGTGAGCCACCAGTGTCCCATGAGCTCCATTTTTTTGACCTCTGACCTGAGGTGTGAGTTTGAGCACCAGCTCTTCCAGCAGGCTGGTCTCACAGTTCTGGAAGATGGTGACCTTGGAGAGTATGGGAAGGTGAACGCTGACGGCGATCTCTGTCTGCAGCTGGATGGGCAGCTGCTGCAGGATCTCATTCTCTCGCGTGATCTTCCTATTGATGTACAGGTGCTGGTACCAGCCGTTGACACGCTTGCGAAGCTCCTTGCTAATGTGACGGTTACGCAGGTAGGCCTTCACCTGAAATAGCAAGAAGATTATTTTTCAGAAATCAATTAAAACCATAGGACATGAAATTAGCAAGCTAAGGAGTGTAATAAAACATACACCCATGGTGTAGCTATCTTACACCTTGTACCCTTTAACAATGTCAACAGCAGTGTCTCTTCGTCCTTGATATCAAATTCACCAACTCACCAGCTCGTGGTTAGGGAAGAAGACATTATCACGGTCCCTCAGGCTAGTGATGACATTGCCAACATTGCCCACGATTGATGCAAACACCAGCACAGCAATGAGCAGGTCTGCGATCATGAACAGGTACTCTTCTTCCCTGTCTGGGAGGGGCGTGTCACCCACTGTAGTGAAGATCTGGGCAGAGAACCAGAAGCAGTAGAAGTACTGACGACGCATAGAGGCAAACACTGGGTTGGAGATGTTAGGGTAGACCCAGCGGTCAGCTCCGAAGCCGATGTAGTTGGACAGTGCAAAGTAGAGGCAGGCATTCCAGTGGATCAACACAAAGATGTAGAGCATAAGCTTGGAGATGCGGAAGGTGTTGGGGTAGGAGGTCCGCGTCTCCATGCGATGGAGGGCCTCATTGAGTCGAGGCGTACGCAGAAACCGGTTGACCCTCACCAGAGGAGTGTGGATGCCGAAGACAAAGTACAGGAAGTCAGTGGGCAGCAGGGCAGCCAGGTCCCATAAGAAACAAGAGGAGCTCAGGTAGTGCTTCTTCTGTTGAGCTCTATCCTTGATCAGGATGCCCTGCTCCAGGTAACCTGCAGAGGGCAGCACAGGATTATCAAAGCCTACAGTGCACTTATACGCTGTAATGTCACAGTTTCCTCATCAAAGCTTAGCTTGGCATGAACCATTGGAGGAAACCAGTAACTGCCCTCACTTCATAATGCATGATTCAGAATTATATAAGCATAGAATATAAGTTTGGACTGAAAAGTCATTTCTCATCATTTCATTCATTTTCTTTACACACTTTTTCCTTTTCAAGACCACAGGGGCTGGAGCCTATCCCAGCATGCATTGGGTGGAAGCCAGTGAGACAGCTCGCCAGTCCATCGCAGAGCAAGACAGACAACACAGATTCATACCTATGGGCAGTTTAGTTTCTCCAGCCCAACTGACTCGCACGTCTTGGGAGGAAACCGGAGCACCCAGAAGAAACCCAGGAGAACATGCAAACTCCACTCAGGATGAAATTCTATTCTATTCTATTCTATTGCAAAGACTGAATCAAAGGCTGAACAAAACATTTACCAGTGCGAACTCTGATGATCATGTCAGCCACATACATGAGGTCAGAGAGATAGTCCAATGTAAGCCACACAGCTAGGTAGTTCACCTCAATTGCATGGAAGCATGTCCTAGGGATACAGAGTCAGTAAGGCTGTGCTGTGGAATATCAAATCATTATTGATTATTATAAACACTGAAATGTTTTCACACGGTCAAGGTTGGCAAAACAAACCACCATAATTTAGTAGTTGTCAATAAAATCAATCCTACAGTATTAGACTTATTCATTACACTAAATGCATTTACCTGCAGATGATAATCACCCAGTTGTAGAAAATGGGAAAGATCATGACCTGCAGCCATATATAATAGAACTGTTCTGATGGATCGACCATCCATTCTTTCCAGCTGGCCAGGAAATGGTGAGGGAGACAAGGGGGTGGAGAAGGAAAGAGAATTAGTGGCTATGTAATCAATCAAATACGAGGAATGAGCATATCCTCAAACAACTGATGAATTTGCATGGTTACATTTTACTTGTTTGTAAAGACTTGTGCACATATGATGCACATACCTGTACGTTCATTTCAAACACATACACTGTGCAGTCTTTATCAACAGTATGCAGAAAGCCCACGTGATTTGGTAACCTTATTTATAGCCTAACAACTAAATATGTGAGAACAATGCCAGAATTTTCAATTGAATGAAGGGTTCTTCCTATGAATTAAGGATAATAAATGTTATTTTCTCATCCTTGCAAAAAATGTCTAGCTCAATCAGTAATCACTCACTTCGCTTTGGGCTTCACTTCCTGAGGATTGTTGTTATCTTTCCCCTCTGCCTTCTTGTCCTCTCCCTCCTCGTTCAATTTCTGCCACCTGAACAGCCTCTGCCATCGGTTATTTCCAATGCTCACCTCACCTGTTTTATCCATTCTTCGAAGGTTAGTCTAGGCTTTAGACTAACAATTTTTTTCCGAGGTGAGGTTGGCCATTGTTCTTTATCAAGTGCTCCCTAGACTGCCTAAGAGTTGTACCTGCTTGGATATAGATGAGTGCAGCTGCCTACATAACCCTGCTAACTTGCATCTGCCAGCATTGCTTGGTTCACATAACAACAAACAAGGTCTACCTGAGCATCGCCTGCTGATTCTGGTCTCCATGGAAGGCAACCACAACAGACGCCCTGCATCCTCTGGGGAAAACCCAGAGCTCTGACTTTGTGCCTACCAGAGGTGTATATGACAAACTGGCTTTATTGACTGGCTGCTTCTCGAGGGAAGTGTGATTTATGGATCTCAACTTCTAAAAGGTCAAAATTAAACATATAGTCTTCTGGGACCCAGGTTCATCAAAACATACAAATCATTTGCAATGTTTTAATGAACCTGGGACAAATATATTGCATGTAACATTTTCAATATATTTTAATGAACCTGGGTCCCAGCGTAAGATCGATTTGTTATAATATAAAAATTTAGTCTTTCATTCTCTAGAGTCCCCAAACTTAGAAATCAGGATAAAAGCCACTCAGAATGGAATGACAGCTGGATGCTGGAGGGTTTTATGGTCTGCTGCAAATTGCACTGGCGCACAACACAGGATACTGACTAGCCTCTCATGCGCACACCTGGCCAGGTAAACAAGTGCACAGGTAGAACAGCAGCGTGCAGTGCTCCAGCAGCCTGGCAGCACTGGGCAACAGCGGTTCAGAGGGCGTCATAGCGTCCCTTGCGTGTGGGTGTGTGTCAGTGGAATCCAAGTAAGATGGCTGCGGGAAAAGGGAGAGTGGTTGTGAAATCAGCAAACGGGATGTTTATCTGTAGCTAACAGGCTGCGTGGCAGACCGAATGAAGGAGTGGTTAATTTCTTAGCTTCTCTGAATGCGTAGTTTCTAGGGAGCCAGTTGTCTCCGGGCAACTTGTGTGTTGATCATCCGACAGCTGTACTGAAACTGTGGAATTAACTAGCAGCTAGCCGTTAGCTACCTACTAGCAACAAGCTAGCAGGTAGCCGTGGAAATCAGCGCGTCGTAGCAACTGAGCCTGCCTGGGGGTCCTGCAGATATACAAGGTGGGTAAGTCGTGACAGAAACCCGAAAACGACTCCAGAGTCATTAATTATCAAAGCGCAAATAGCATTTTATTTAAGTCAGATATGTGTGCATATTCCGCGGTTGATAGCTGTTAGCTAGTTATCTTAGCAACACCAACAAGCTTGCTAAATCGGCGCGCCATTGAAATGCATTGATTGTTTTTTGCCTGAGTGTAAACAGCTACAGCTAGCAAGTGTGCAGTCTGATGCAGGATGATGACTTCAGCTTCAGGTCAAGAACATAATTGCCATTAAGCTAGCAGGCAAGCCAGCCATTTTGCAAGCAAGGTCATTGAAAGAACGATATTCAGTGTTGCACTCAGAAGCTAACGTTAGGTTAGCTAAATGGCTCCTTGTACGTGTGGTAAATCCTGCCTCTTAAGCTGTATGGGACACCTGACCCCCAAGCACTGCAGTGACTGATGACTTTGACTCCCTCACGACCCCAGCCGGGAACTTGGTGTGCTGAAAAAAAATGATGGACACTATTTTCCCTCAAAGACACGGGATGTTGCATGTCTTAACAGGATTATTTTACCTTGTTCGGTCTGGTAGGCGAATGCACCAAACACCTCACCTCACGTGGGAAGCATTCTGTTACAGACTGTCATACTCGCACTGTCTACGTGAGTACACCTCAATAAATTCACTTGATCAGAGGCCTGTACGACCAGCTTGAGGTGTAGGAATAGATTATTGGTTGTTCCACAAATAAAAAGTAATCCCATCAGCAATTAGTTAGCTAGGTCGCTGAAGTGACATTCTCATCAAGTACCCATGTAGAGTCCTTTTTTACACAATGTGGTCCAGACATGAACTCACTCAATACCCTTGCACAGACGGCCTTCTTTATCATGTAACATTTTGCTCAGGGCAAACTACTCTTGAAAGAGTGTAATCAAGTCTATTCTCTCTTCTTGTGTCTTATTCACTGGAGCGAATGGAGTCACTGATATCCAAAGAGCTGACAGACAGAGCCCAGCCTAACTAGAGCATGACAGTGTTTTTGCCAAAACGGGTCCAACGATTGTGGGTCATGTACTGTAAATATGTTTCTCATATAGTGGTCTGCCAGACCTTTTATATGTTACATTAGGATTATGGCCTAGAATTTGCAGTCTTGCAGTCAATCAAGGGGTTTTCTGCTGTTCAGTTACCAACCATTGAAAAACAAAACAAAAACTGTCTGTTTTTATTAAGGCTTGCTGCTTGTATTTGAATCTCTGCTAGACTTTGAACTCATACAGACGTTTTTATGGTACTTAAGCATGTGACCTGAAAATAAAAGGCATTTAGAATTTCCCTAGTTGATACATCGTAGTTACAAACTCCAAACTACACCAAACCTGAAACACAAGTAGGTTGGATTTTTCAATGAGCTTATTTTCTGTGTGTAATTTGGCCTGTATTGGCCTTTGCTTTGATTCTCAAAAAAGAATCATACAAATACTTAATTATGGGATCCATGTAAGGATTGTAACCTGTTTCATACGTTATAATGGTGAGTTGCACTTGTCGCTGTGACATTATTTTGTTGCAGTTGAATCAACTTCCATGCCTGACTGAGGATTCATTCAGTGCTTTTGAAGAAAATTACTGAATGTTGTCTGTGAGACACAGTATCAAATTCACTTTTTGGCTCACCTGCCAAGGCTTTGGAAATACATTTTTCATAAAAATATGTCACCCTACCTGTTCTAAATGCTGTTTCATGTGTAGAATCAGAGTGTATGGTGGTCAACAGGGCAAAGTCTGAGAATAGGAAAAGACACTGTATATAACTAAGGCATTCAAATGTTATAGTGTCAAAAAGTTACTGGCCAGTGTGGTGGGTGACCCATATTGATTTATCCACCGTAGACACATTCGCTTGGCTGCAGGCCATTTTGAATGCTGTGCAACATTATATATGAGTCCAGGATATAGCCTTGATAGAGCCTAGCCTAGGAAGCCCAGCGTCTACTTTGTGTTGTAAAATGGAGTCAGAAGAAAAGCTGTTTGTTTGTCCTTAAGGTTGGCTAAACCTGAACCCTTTAATTTCAGAGCAGTTCAGGTGTCATTTCTTCGCCTAGTCGGTCATCAAGGCTGAAGCAGGTTTGCTCTCTGGCCTTCTGTTCACTGAAACCCAGGCGGGGGGACTCTGCCAGGTGTGCTGCTGCAACCTTCAGTGTCCTTGCTGCTGGTGCATGAGTTGGAACATTTGCCACATCCTTACAAATGAGAACGGGTCATGTGACTGTACGCCTCAGAAGTCTCTCTGTCTTTGTCCTTGCTTCCGTAAAGCCTCGGTCAGACTACACGACTGTTCAAATGTTGTCCAATGAGGGCTGTACAGACGAAACCATCGGTCTAGAGTACATGCTTGCTTGGGAAGCTGTTTCCAGCGGCCAGTGGGGTGAAGATGAAGATGAGGGATCACATGCTACCAGATTTTTTTCTGGATGTTACAGAGATAATAATGTGGGTCATATAAGTGCTCTGTTGTTTCTTGCTTCAATGTACAGAAGCTACAGTCTACATGTACATCACAAATGTATTTTGAAGTGATGTTATTACAAAGATAACACTGATAAAACATTTTGTATGAGACTTGGCACATTGGCATTGAGATTTATTCCTCTAAAATATAACTGTACAATTTATTTTCCTTCATTGAGGGTTTAAGGGTGTCTTTGTATTTACTTTTTCATTTATCTTGTTAACACGCGGGTGTGTGAAGCCCTTTGAGACAGTAACTGTGATTAAGAGATAAACTTGACGTAAAACCATTTATCAAGAGTGGAGCAGGTGGAGTTGTGAATCTCTACTGATAAAAACTATCTGTGTGAGTGGGAGTTGTTGTTCAGTAACTTCTCTTCTGATTCATTCTCTTCTTTTTTACCCCTTGAGCTAAACTCCCATTGGCTGTTGCCAGGATCACTTTCAGATTTAGCTCTTGCACAACTTCACACTACACGGGCTCGGACAGACTGGACTGACCAAATGAAACATGTTGTGGCTGGAAATGTCGGGAGGCCAAATTCTCCAATCTTAAGCCCGTTCGCACTTCATGATAATCTGACAGACCGTCAGCCCTGATGCACCCTGACGGTTGGGGTGGTCCAGTTAGGCTTAGAATCAGCGTTAAAATCGTCTAGTGTGACCTTAGCCTTAAGATGTTTGGAAAATCATGAATGAGGAGAGAAATGTAGCTTGGTGCCCATCTGAATAATCCTGCAACCATTGGTCCCATGCCAATAGCCCTGTAGTCTGTGGTTTTACACTGCTCCAACAACACTGATCTCAGCACAAGGGCAGCTCTGTTAAACTCAGGCCTGCAGCTGTTAAGGAGCAAGACCTCTTGGGTTTTGTACAAATAATTATGTGAAGATAACACGGATTGTGTCTAAGCTTATAAGTAATGAGTTATAGGGATGCACCAATACCACTTTTTCACTGCCAATGCTGATTTTTATAACTTGGAGACATCTAGCATACTTGGATGTATGAAAAAGGCAGAAAATAGCGACACTTTGCTTTAATTTCTTGTGATGTTACAAGAGGCTGCAAGAGGCTCTTGGCCCCGAATGTTGTCGCAGCAAGTATACCAGGCCCTTGGGGCTGAGGTAACAGGAACCTGTAAAGCCACCACAGACTTTGAAGAAGCAGACTGCAAATGAAGCCAATCTGCAATAAAAAAAAAACAGAATGCTGATGTTCACTGTATTTCTGAACGGATCTTGTCTAACTGCATCTATTGCTTTGCTGTTCTTTTCTTACTGCTTTCCACCATTGCTGTTGCAATGACTCCCTTGTGCCGTGGCTGCTAGCCTCACCTTGATAGCCACAACCCAGCTCACCGCCCACATGACACATCCACAGCAAACGCTATACGCCCCAAAATGTCTAACATCATTGAAAAGACAATTTCAGCCGGAGAGGGAGATTTAGGTCTGTACATAGGGTCACAGACAGATTTTATTTTTAATGCTAAAAAAGTTGCATATTGCAGCTTTAAACCCAAACTTTCTTGTTGTTCCCGCAGGTTGCACCGTTCTCAGGCTGAGCTGTTCCCTGCTGGCCTCTGGAACCGCTGGGGCTATGTGCCTGTGGACCAGAGCCAGCATGAAGGTTTAGCCTCAACACTACCCAGCCACACTTTTAGGTAAGATGGTTTTATTTATAGAAGCTGCCTCTCTCTTTCTCTCTTGCTAACTCTCTCATTCTAGCCCGGTTGATACAGACTGTTGCAAAATCAGCATGAATCTCCAGTCTGATATGGGGTGTGAGGATAACCTACTTTCTGGCCACGGATCTCCTCCTGAGCCAAGTATAGCGATGCTGCTGTGCTTTGCCCCGTCGGAGTGATTGGATGGCTGGAAATGACGCATGGTTGCTGTGAATCTTACAGAGTGTGATGGACGCTGAAGCTTTACAATGAACATTGTAAATCTGTGGTTCCTTGTGCCAATATCTAGATTTGGCACAGAGATTCATCCTGTCAACCTCAGTGGGTAGAGCATGGCACTAGAGGCCACACTATGCTTGCTGTGGAAATTAATTTAGGCAGGTTCATGTAGACAAAAACATTTGTGGAGAAAACAAAGCATTGCATTTGGCTTCAGGCTCGCACTGTGAACAGGCTTGCTGGCCGAACTTGTCGACTTCTCACAACAGCGCCTGCAGTTAGTCTAAAACATCGAGTGTTCCCCACAGATCAACAATTTACTTGTGGCGGGGGGCGCTATTTTCAGTATATCACAGCTCGTCGTTGGTTATGGACGTGAGAGCGGTGTGTCCAATCCAATGGCGAATAGGAGCAATATGCCTTTCCACTGCACTCATGTTAACTTTCTAATACTGTGTTGGGCAGTTTGACACTACCTACTTTTTACAAACGCTGTTACTAACACATGCGTGTTTGGAGCAAATTGTAGAATTTTAAGTTTGACTTTAGTTATCACAACGGGAGGCTCTGTCGGATCGAGTGCAGTGCTACTGTTCTTCTGGTCTGCCTCATACAAGCGGATGAGTAAAAAAGGCATGTGCATGCACCATAGATGAGCCTATGTGTGGGAAACACTGACATCACATGATTGATTGTGTTGCCTTGTGAGAAAAGTATCTCCATTTGCTTTTCCAGTTCACTGGCTTTGCTTCCATCTCCATCTTAACATCTCATGGTCAAGTCTTCAAAAATGAACAGTTTGGAGGCTCGCCTCACTGAAGTTGTTGGAGGATTTCACCTCAGCTGTGATTGTTGATATTGTTCTCTGAGTTCTTGTCACTGCTATTTATGGTTTCCATCAGATACGGTTACCACTTTAATCTTTGTGTGCCCCCACTAGCATGGAGTGTAAATAAACAAACAATATGAAGCCACAGTGAGTATAAACATTTGTACGCGGCAGCATGTTTGACTGTGCTTCTATTTTGGGCAAGTTCGACTTTGTTGCTAGTATACCACCACCATAACACTGTCATGCTTATGGGTTCAATTCCCACTGGGGTCCGCCATACTTAAATGTTTGCACACGTAAGACATTTTGGATAGATGCATTGTTGGCACATGTTATCACACATTAGATTGCATGGCAGGATTTTGTGTTATTTTGCCATTCGTCCCTTTTGTTCAGTTTAGACTTCTACTTTAGTTTGAAGCAGTAGATTGAGTCACACAACCTGAAGTCTGCTTGGATGGATTCCAGCCTCCTTATCTAGGCTTTCAGCTCTGATGCCAGTCATGACTGAAAGATCAACCAAGACGTGAACTCATGCATTCCGTTAATCCAGTCAAATCTTTCCTCAAGCAAAGTTTTCTTTCAGTTCCTGGTGCGCTAAGCTGTAGGAGCACCATGGACCGTTAGCAAGGCCTGGCTGCTTAACTTGAGTGCTTCTGAATAATCCTACTCCATGTCTGCCTCCAGCCATTTTGATGACTCACTGGCTCAGCTGTAGCACCACAATGTGATATATGGCTGGGTAACCCTTGACCAATGTTCAGGTCAGTACAGCTGACTGGAAACAGAGCCTCTCAATGTGTGACGCTTCAGTCACAATGTGGCACCCAAAGGTCACTCTAGCTTTGAGGAAAGGCACATTTCTGATTGTCGGTTTATGTTGTTTCATGGGCGTGTGGCCAGGCTGGTTGAGATGTATAGTTGGCTTAGGCCTACGGTGTGGAAGGGCTGTTCCCTGGGGTCTTGGCTGCCTTAGACAAGTGGACTTTACACGTTTGTGTAACAGTCTGGCTTTGAAGTGAGTGAAATTATGAGATGCTGTTCTGACACAGTTATTGTTTTACAGAGTCCAGCTGGAGTCTTTCTTCCTCAAGTTGTTTTCTTAAACATGTCACAAGCTCATAAATTGGTGTTAACCATGGGTCAGAGGTTGCGGCCGGTGTGGCCATAACTTGAAATGGTGTTGAAGGAAGGTGCTGTCAACTATTAGAAATGATCTAATTCTTGATGTTTTGAAAAATCTGTGTGTGTGTGTGTGTTGGCTCTTATGGATGTCTTGTAGCCATACCAACCAGTGACACCCCTGGGAGTTATTTACTGGTACTTTCCTCTGGCTGAGTAATCCTGCTTGTTGAAATCCCGTCCTGGTTTGACCAAGTGTGTTTTCTGTCCAGAGGAGATGGGCTGGTTGTTTGCTATAAATACATAGAAACTTACACAGGATTGGGAGTGGAATTGGAACCAGCCTGCCTGACTGTGTCAACCAGTGAAGTGTGTGTTTGTGTGCTGCAGTGATGACTCACCCCTCAGGCCTCCACACACACACACACACACACACACACACACACACACACAGACGCACAGAAGAGTGCTACCTAGGACAGAGCCCACCTCTTATCTGGACAGCAGACACTGAGGAAAGACTAACAGACAGATTTTTTGAGGTGAGGCTGAGGTCAGAGCTGGTTTTGGATAGTTTAGTGTGTGTATATTTATTTATTTCTTCTCAGGCGACCCCGCCTAGTGACCAAAATGGTGTCACAGAAACCAATGTGAGGCTGGTTTCTGGAGAAGTCCAGCAACGGGACGTTCCAGGAAGTTTTGATTTGAAGGCTGGGTGGAGTACAAAGGGATTTCAGTTTTGTTTTGTCATCTTGGATCTGCTGCTGTTGTCCAGCTACGGCCACTCAAAGCAGTTACACAACTCTGAAACATTCCTCACGTCCCGCTAAGACAGAATCGTGATGTTAGACTGACGTACTGGAGCTAGAACTCTGCTGTGGCTTTGGTCTTTTTTGGTCTTCACCCCAATGTTCACAAGCTAGTTTGTTATCTAGATATATTTATATGCTCATACGTCCACCTTTGATTGAAAGCAACAAATTGATGCCCCTCTGGGGTTGTTGAAAGGCATTCTGGGCAGCGTAGGAAATCACTGAAATGGAAGTAGACAAAGCAGGTTGAGGGAAAGTCGGCACACTAAAAAGTAAATTACAACACATTTGCACAAAATAACACAAGTAATGCCTTGACCATCACAAATCGATGATATCCAACAGTGTTAGAGTATCCAAAGGTGGAGTTTTGGTTTTAAAGAAGCAAGGAGAGGAACCACAGCAGTCAAATGTCAACTCTTCATCTAATGCCCTAGTCTCTTACTCCATACTCACATTTGTTGGTTTTCCATTAGCCTGGCCCTCTTGCTACCAGCATCATGGCCATGTCTTGACCCAAGCAGAATGATGTAGTTGAGTAGGGCGGCCTTGAGTTATTTTTATGCTCCAAATTATGATTTTATTTGGTTATATCCCAAATAATGAATGGTCCAGCTTGTGCCCAGCAGGGCACAGAAGGCCTCGGTTTTTAATAGTGGAAATGAGTCATTAATGATTTCTTCAAGCCAGAACACTGACTCGCTATGCAATTACAAGGCCGACTGACAGAGGAAGTATCAACAAATTCACTTTCATCGCTTGAAATGTTAATAAGCACTCTAACTGTGCGTGTGTCCTCTTTGATCCTCCACCCTGTCATCTGTTCTTCATGTCGTCTACCCAGTTACTTCTCTTTGAACTCTAATCCCTCTTTTTGTTAATCATTGACAAAGGTGTCCTCCTTCAGAAATCCTAGGCAAATAAAGTATTCAATAGGCAAGTGGCTCAGTAGCTCAGATTTTTCTGAGGGTGGTTGGGAAAAACATTTTGATAGCCTAAACAAGGGGAAATACAACAATTACATTATGTTATGTCTTCATGTTTCGGGGGTTAACACAAGCCAATTTGGCTGACTATTGGTTTAATAGGTAGTGAAAACCCTTCTCTGTTAGACGGCGATGTGAATTTGTTTTTTTTTTTCTTTCCAGAGTGTCTGTCCTGGCCGGCTATGGAGTGGTGTTGGCTTCAGACTGGATGACAGGGTCTACAGGGAGAGCAGGGTCACACAGCTTCTAAAGTAGCAGTGGGCATTCACCAGACTGAGATTGACTGGCAGCGACAGCCCACTTGCTGCCCAGCCGACCTCCCCTTCCTCCTCCATTCCTCCTCCTATCTG
>OOFE01011388.1:6926-17750 GCA_900323365.1 Monocentris japonica
CAGAACGATTACGGGGCTTTCATGCATGCTAGATCTCAAGACCTGGGAACAAAAAGCCATGTTTGATACTCTACTGGATGTCTTGTATTAAGCATGTACAGTGCGCATTCACACACACACACACACACACACACACACACACACACGGGTATAGGATTCGGGTTTCATTTAATATTGGATTGGATCGGCGAGTCATGTGGTCCACTGCCAATATGATGGAGGCTCCTCTATGACCACGATGACATAACAGTTGTCTGTAAAGGCTGCAATGAAATTTTATTCTCTTTGCACATTTTATTTAATCATTCAATTGTTCAATCACAATCACTGAAATAATTTTGTTCGTGTGGGTTTCAATGGAGAGCTTCAATGTAGAGCATCACATCTGTTTCAGAGGATTTTCCACAATTCCAATAATAAAATTCTGAGTAGTTTCTACATAAAATGGTCAAATTTAAGTATATTCAATATTGGCACAAAATGTCTTATCTGCAACTTCAGTCTAAAAATATCAGTATAGGAATCAGGATCAAAAACACATATTGGTCGAACCCTTGCACACACACACACATACACAAACACACATACACACATGTAAACTCCACAAAATTAAAAAAGGAGTATGTATCAGAGCACTGCACAGAATATCCTAGTATGTGTTGGGTCTGAAATAGAGGGTGAATGCATGGGGAGTGTCAAAATAAAACAATAACACATCCAATATCATATAATAGTATGTTCAAAAGTGTCAACAGTGAAAACAAAGTTTCCCTTCCACCACCACACTCAACCCAGAGTCTTGGTGTTACACAGACACAGTTAATATGATTACCAGTATGTGACCCAGTGTACCAGCCAGTGATTAGAGGCAGCTTGTTGGTTGTTACCTGCTATGCTGATGAGGAGCGCGTGTCTCAGAGGTGGGCTCTGGAGAGGTGGTGGGTTCTGGAGAGGAGGGCGAGGGGGAAGGCTGCTGGGACCATGGGGACGAGGGGGTTCCTGCCCCACCTCTGAGGGATCCCATGGAGTAGGAGGAAGGCAGGGTGGCGGAGCCGGGCCGAGCCCCCACCCCGCCGCCATAGAAGGAAGTGCTGCCAGATAGGGCAGAGTGAGGCCTGCTGTAGTTGGGGATGGAGGAGGTACTTCCTGGTGTCCATGATGACCGCCAGGAGTTGCGGGGGGTGTCCAGGTTGTCAAGAGACTCGCCTCTGCAAAGCCAACCACAGCCAGCCCATGTTAACTGGTTAGTAGAAGCAGTTAAACCGTCTGGCTACCAAATGAAAACGTTGAGAATTGTTTTTATGACTTAAAATGATATGACCAGATATGACAAGGCAGATTCAGACTGGTGGCCAGACTAGTACCATCATCACGAAACCAATATACTGTTTCACTTGAGCACGTAACTCAAATTATTGAATATTAGTATGTTTAAACAAACAACCCTTGCACCAATGAAGCCCACACCACCACTTTTTTTCTGTTCGTCCACGCACTTGCAGACACATTTACTGTGCTCTGACACCTCCTACTGCTGTAGAATCGTAGATTGGTCGACCTACCTAATGTCTTTACTTCATCCCAGTCTGAGTGTATATGTTGAGGTAGTGTACCTGCGCATGGGGAGACTGACAGGCTCCTTGCTGGGGGCGGGGTTGGTGGAGCGCTGGCGGATCCAGCTGTTGTCTGTCAGCAGCTGGGTTTTCTTCTTCATCTCCTTCAGGATTTGCTGCCTCTCCTGCTCGGCCAGGGACGAGGACTGCTGGCCCTTCTTCTGAGAGTCCCTCCATGACGCCTCACCTGCTCCACTGGCTGCCACTGCTCACAGAGAGAAGAGATAAATGTTTTGTGAGAAAAAAAAAAAAAAAAAATCTGCTGGGTGAAATGGAAAATTGCGGGGAATCACAAATAAATCGCAACTGGCAGAGAAAATGTAAAAAAAGGACAGAGAGGATGGAATCGTGATGAAGTAGAAGTTTGAGGTCCTTGTGTTTCTGCGGTGTTTCAGTCTTGCAATAGAGGTATCTGCCAGTGAACAGGGAATTGGGCACTGCAGCCAGTGATTAGGCAATTGCTTTCAGTACAATTCAAATATAGAAACTTCAATATCAAGTTGTCATTTCTTATATTCAAACATTTGTTCATCAAAGTTGCCCCAGATGCATTGAAAAGCTAAAAAAAGGGCTGAACCTGGGAAGTGATAGCAGAAATTCAATATTGTTTTACCGTATGTCATTGATTGGGTAACTGGCTGATTGATTAACCAATAGGTTGGTCAGCTGCTAATCAAACAGCTGTAACTCTGATTTGGTGAAATGTCAAAATTGACTGATTAGCTGATTGAGGGGATCATAATAAGAATAGATTGATTGGAGAGGAGGAGCTTCGGGGGCTGTTGCCCACCTCTCTCTGGCTCTCGGTATCTCATGACATTGAGGATGTTTCTCCTCTCCATCTCCAGCTCAGATGCAGCTCTCTGACTTTGGGTCTGTTTGTTGTGCTCACACCTCAACTGGTCCTCCAGCAACCAGTGGGCCATGCCCCCCAGTTGCCCATACAAACCTAGGGTACAGCCCACATACCATCTTAACGGCAGGCTCTTTACACAGTCCACACATTCCCATTCTCACTTCTGCATTCACAAAGCGGTCACCCACCGCCATCTTCATTACAGGTGAACTCTTACATTTTTAATGTGAACTGTTGGGGGAATTGAATCAAGAAGACTGACCTTTGCTCTCTGGTTTCGCCGCTTCATCGAGCTGGGGAGTCGATTTGGACTTTGCCCTGTTAATCAAACCAACAGATTTAAGGATCTGGCACAAAAATCAGTGAAAGTAATCATATTTAGCTCTATTTACAGGAGTAACAGATCAATTAAAAGCCACACTGATCAATACAAGGTGAAATCCAGCCTATCATACTTTAAAACAGTGCAATAAATTTGAATCATTTCTGCACACTGTGATGTGAAGAGGCAGACATGTATTGCTGCATGGGCATGGGTTTTGTTAGTGCCATTAGCTGAGGAATGGTTACACAGGGAGACGTTATCCATACAGTTTGGCTGCAGATTTGGCACACACATTCTCACATACTAACCTGTCTGCAAATGATAGATCAGGCTGGACATTGGCAAAGCCATAGGATTCACCAGCCCTTTGGTGAAGGGTCGTGTGTACAGAGAGGTGGGAAGAGGGTTACAGCACACAGGTGAAGGACAAAGCACATGTAAATCCATTAGTTGGAGTTATGGTAACACACAGACAACAAGGCAGGTTATTTTTCACAGTTAGAGCTTGACTTGGTTAGTGTCAGCATGATGGACAGATGAGGGAGGCAAAAGACATTTGAAAAAAGTGTAACGGTGTTGGGGTCAGCGTGTGGAGAGTAGCTCTACTGACCACTGCTGCTGCTGCTGCTCGACGGCTCGCTCCCTCTCTCTGTGCTGCTGCTCTGCTGCTTCCTGACGCCTCCTCTCCTCCTCCCTCCTCCTCTGCCAGTTTAACTCTTCCTCTTCCCTCCTCTTCCTCTCTTCCTCCTCCTGCTTTTCTCTTCTCTTCCTCTCCTCCTGGAGACGCTGAAGCTCTTGCTCCTCCTCTTCCCACTTCCTTCTCTCCTCTGCCTGTCTTTGGCGCTCCTGCTCCTCCCTCCTCTTTCTCTCTTCCTCCCGCTGATCCTCCCATGGAGGAGAGGGCTGGCTGAGGGGGGAGAGGGGCGAGTGTGGGCTAATGCTGTGGTTGTTCACCTCCAGGCTCCTTGGCTGCTGGAGGCCGGGAAGGAGAGAGGAGTTCTTGAAACACATGATGATATTAACATTAAGTAATCTATGACCTTTAACGACCTCTATGGGTGACCAGTAGCAATTGCCACAACATGGATGCACCTTAGTCTCTGTCAAAGTTCCCACCCCAGCCCTCCTGCGCCCCTTGAGCTACCGTGGCCTGCCATTAATACAAACAATAAAGTCACAAGTAAGCTAACTAATCCAACAGAAATGACTAGTGAAGAGGTAATACATCACCATGCTAAATACTGGAATAATGATACTGCTTTGTCCTTTGCTTTTTTGGCCTTTGCAGCTGAAATGTCTTGCAACACTGGCTGCATCCTCATAGCACCATCCTGCAGGAGGAGGGGGGATTGGGAGTGTCTTCTGGAAAGTGAGTAACGTCTACTAATCTCAGCTCCCGGCAAAGTAATCATTGAGTCATTGGTACTGATCAACAACCCTATCAACCTCCGCAGATATATTATGGTCATTTTGTGCTATGGGGCAGTAAAAACTTATTGCCCCTTTTATATTATCTATCTAATATTTTGGGGTTTGGTGTAGGAGTTAATTCTACTCAGAATATTTTCAATTTATTTAAGTAAAATAAAATTAATTAGGTAATATATAGGTAGAGTATCATTAAATAGTAAGCAATGGAGTTGTTGTGTTGCCCCCTACCTCCTGTGTGCTGTTGGCAATCTCCTGCTGGGCCTTGCGCCACTCCTCCTCCAGTTTCTCCTGGTCACGCTTATATTTCTCCTGGAACCAAAAACAGTAGATAACAGAACTAAATCAGTTCCAGATCATTTCTCCTGAAAGCTTAGCTATATTTTACCATCCTGAAAGTTGATAAACCTAGAGAAGCTTGCCTGGGGCCGGAAGTCTCTCCGGCACATCACAAAATCAGGCCGTTTAGCCAATAGGGAATAAGACTGGAGGAGTAACAGGCCTTCCCAGCTACATCAGCGCTCTGCCAGGACACCTTTAATCTCTCAATCCAGAAATAGACCCGCAGAAGAACGTTTTGACAGGATTCTTATATATACTAGGTGGAGACTCAACAGACTCCCTTCATTTCCAATTGTCTGGGTGCTGTGTAAAGTTGTCTCATTCTGAGACAATTAGGAGCAGCCTCCAGTCAATGTGAGGAAGCCTAAACAAATTATGACTTGGATAATGCATGATTAGGTTAACTAGCCTGTCAGTTTAGCGCTCTGCACCCCATCTGACCATTAGATGTGACGTGGGTAACAGGTCCTTCAACTGGGTCTAAATTTCAACTCCAGTCTGACTGAATTGTTTGTATGAGGCTGTTGCATTTGGCATGAGGCTGAATCAGCTCTGTTAATAGATTACCAGGCTGCACATACAGTCACTGATAATTGAGCGAGTCCCTAATTACCTATTTACCTGTAGGAGGCGCTCCTGTTCCTTCTGCCATTTCTCCTGTCTTCTGCGCTCCTCTTCTGGGTCCCAAGACCAGCGGTTAGAGGAGGGAGTGATGGAGGGAACAGGTATCTGATGACAGAGAGGATACACAGCAATGTAAATGTCAAATCCTACAGTCTACATGCTGCAGTGTTTTGATATGAAAATTGTATCAAGGCAGCCATCAACTCTACAGCATCTTAATTACCTTCATGGCTCTGAATGGTAAACTTGGAAAACCCTTTTAAAAAGGCCCTGACAAAAATGCAATTTATCTTCATATGACACTCAGTGAAACACAGTTTGTTTTCTACCAATCTTTCCCCTATATTCAACGTAATTGGGCAATCAAGGGCTTAAGAGGCAGAGTAGATCTGTCTCTGAAGCAGTAGTGAATTACACAACAAAGTCAATGTGCAACGCTTAATAATGGGCCTGGGCTTTGTTATGACTGTGGTGTCCACTTTCAAAGATGTCATACGAGAGGAACACATGGAGAGAGGAAAAACTCCCTTTTATAGATTGAATACTACTCACATCTGATATTGCAGACTCTGATCCTCCTTTAAACGAAACAAAGAAAATCATTCAATAAAGACTTCTAGCATGTACAGTCAGAGCAATGGAACATACTGTAAATAACAGCATAACCTCGAGGCTATACACCATATCGACACAAAGTTGACAGGCTTATTAAAACTTCAACTCGATTTTCAAGTCAAGTGCTAATTCATCACTGGAAATGGCAATCAAAACCACAGCAGTAATTGATGTTTTCAACAAGCCTTGAGCAACAAAGGTCTTTTAATTTCACCTGCTAAGAGTTACTGACCCGCTGAATTTAAGATCACCTACTAGCTGGTATAACCGCCCCAAAACTGCTGCATAAAAATATCAATAAACTGATTGGGGAGAAAATCAAATCAAACAAAGCATAACATAAAGAGCACATCAGCTGCATGCAAAAGATACACACAAGTACACAGCAACCAATCTAAAAGATGAAAAAGGCACTTAAAAACACGCATGCCAAGAGTTCAGGAATTAATAATCACACAAGTGCAACAGAAATGCTTTAACATCACGCACAGCAAAGTGAAAAGTGTAACCACGTGTTTAACCTGGACAGCACACAAAAATACCACAAACGACAGGATCAAAAGATCTGTATTTGTGGTTGGTATGGTGGCATAGTGTCTGACATGCTGCACAGCCTTTGGAGCTAGACATGTTGTTTTTACACACAAAATGTGCCATTTTCTGATTTACTTTCCGCGCCATCTTCCACAAAGGAATTATTTTTTGTGATATATACAGTTTGTATGTGAAATGATGGATGATTGTAGCCTCTAGGCTTCCTACAATGAGGACTAAAGGTGAAGTTATCACAGTTCACATGGAGGGATTGCGAGGAGAGATCCC
Source organism: Monocentris japonica (assembly GCA_900323365.1). Taxonomy (NCBI): domain Eukaryota; kingdom Metazoa; phylum Chordata; class Actinopteri; order Trachichthyiformes; family Monocentridae; genus Monocentris; species Monocentris japonica. The sequence goes on from OOFE01011388.1 coordinate 13,552, forward strand.
TTAGTGTGATGTAAAGGTGGACAACCACTGCACTAGACTATATTGGCTCCTATGGCTTGAGCAGCACGTCAGCGTCCCAGGTTGTACCAGGTGGAGGTGAGGAGGTGACCGCACACTCAACCCTGTTTACCACAGAGGTAGACCAGCGCACTGACACTGGACCCTGAGCAGCCTGAAGGGGGAAGGGGCACAGCAAAAGGGTTACGCTCTCGCAGCAGACCAGACTGACAAATAAAGCAATAGACCCAAAATAGAGCCATGGCAGAATCTTAAACTTTGCATACAAGCTTCTATTTCAACCCTCACAGCTCATGATCAAGTGGTCATGAGGTCTTGACTGACAAGAAACATGCATACCAGATGAAACCCCCCTTGGAAATCAGTGGAAATCAGTGAGATGAAAGCACAGAGCGCCCAGCCACTAAATTACATACAAGTCAACCCATTATTAATAGCACCACTTAGATCGGTGCTTTTTTTTTTTTTACCTTGTTCAAAAAACTCTGACCTCCGTTTTAAGTTTTTCAAAGATATGGGTTCTGACTCTACATGAGAAATGGAAAACAGAGTACAGGTAAGGTAAAAGAGAGAAACAGAAATAACACCTCATATAACTAACACAGATCAGTAAAGATGCATGGTAACCATATCTTGCAGATGACGGCCTCTCATACTAATCAAACAGATTAAATGTGCATGAATATTGCCCAGTATCCTAAAAAATAATAATAATGTTTCTTCCAAAACCAAGTCACAAAAAAGCAGACACCTACTGCCACGGTTTTGGACAAGTTTCATAGTCAAACTTAATTTCATAGCTGTCCTGGTAAGGTTGTGTGCTCTGCTCTTTACCTTTGTTTCTCATGGTCACTGACTCTTCACGGAAACCTCCATTCACTCCGTTTGAGGCCACATCCTGTAGGGAGACATGGCATTGTCACTGAAAAGGCGCTGGGCTTCGAATGTGTACATTAGAGAATACAGACTGATCGACGTGGCTTTACCCAAGCAGGAGATACCCTTTGCAAACAGACAACAGCAAGCAATTAACCCTGTGTCAACTTCAGTTAACCCAGGTCACTCACAATGATTGGGTGGGTGGGGACGTCCTTGGTTGTCAATGTTTCCGTGGATCTGCGTGAAGTGAAATCCAAGCTGGCGTTGACCGTGTTTGCATCAGGGGCACCTAGAAGTATTGGATGATCCGTAGTTGTCAGATTGACGGTCTTATGGCTTTTAAATGGCAGGGAAGGTAGATCTCTGTCCCAGTCTGCATGCAGACAATGCAATGGCAAAGAATAGGATGTATATGTGTGTATTCACATATGGAGGCATGTTTGTGTATGTGTGTACATGTGTACAGTATGAGTGTGGAGTTGTGTGTTACAGTGGGGTCCAAAAGTCCACTACCAAGAACTGTTTGTTTTCATCATTTATCAATAACTAATACATTTATTTTACTCAGTTGTTATTCAACAATACATTATGTAGAACTGATAGAAATACATTTTTTAGATCTTTGAGAAATGCTATGAAATTGAAATATATCTGAATATCTTGCAACCATTTGGTGAGGTTTTCTATTTTCCATTTTATTCAACACATGTATGCTCCTAATACACAATGTGAATTGCTTTGGTCTTTTAACAACTAATACCAGATATTGGCTGAATTAATACAGTCCTCTATGAGTTATTGTCGCTAGTGCTTTAACTTTGAAAAAGTATCTTAAATTATTAATTATTATTATTATTATTATCTATTTATTTTTAATTATGTAGTCTTTGTTAGAAAAATATAATTTAACTAAAAGGTTGTATTCGTTTTTGATAAATGATGAAACAAAAGAGTTCTTGGCAGTGGACTCTTGACTTTTGGACCCCACTATGTGAAAACCCAACATTAGACACAGTATCGTCTGTTATTTGACTATAATACATAAAAAAACACTATTAAGCAGGGAATAAAGTTGCTGTTGCGGTGTTATTCTAGAGAGCAGCAGGGGATGACAGAGAAACCACCTTCCCCAGCCATGCAGTCTATCAAAGTTTTCATAAATCCCACAGTGTTGCTAACAGGCTCACATCTACACTTAGTTGAGCTATTTCAACAAAGTATGCTAGCACATTCAGTTTGAGTCAGCTACGCTGGACGGATTATTATTTTAGCAAAGTGACACTGACATGGTATGACGTAAGCCTGTTATACTAACACTGTAAAAACGCCATGTACCTGAGCTGGGTTAGTTCTCCACAAGGTAAACACCACATGGACACAAAGAGGAACGCTGACAAGACAGGACAGGAAACAGGAAGAAGAACATAAAGACATAAACATGTAGAAACCAAACAAACAAACAAACAAAAACAAACAGAGACAGACATATGGTACAGAAATAAAGTAGCAGAGGAGACAGTAGCCATTGAAGTCCCCTCTCAGAAAATGGTCTTCCCTTCCCACAATAGAAGAACACAGTTATGAGACCATTACCATTTAACTGTCATGAGATCATTCATGGATGGTTTCACAACAGTTTACGGACCAATTTAGAGTGTCAAAACCGTTTAGCAACGCACCCAGCATAAGCAGCGCTGTCAGTCCAGGAATGCAACCCTTAAAGTGGTTCAACTATTTCATTCACTTTCAATCTCTCTGTCTCTTACACACGCACACACACGCACACGCACACGCACACGACACACACAGAGCGGTCAGATGACTCACTGTTCTTGCCGTGACGACGTATATCCATGACCAGACTGCCCTGCTGCAGAGCCTCCTCCATACAGGCCTTCCACTCTGTGTAGCCCATGTCTGCCACCCTGTGCCCGCTCACAGTCAGCACCTCATCCCCGACCTGAAGCTGGCACATCTCTGCCGGGCTGCCTGCATGGGACAGGGGACCGGTCGCCGTCAGTGGAGAGGGTTGGACAGGTAACCTCATTCCAGCTGTTTCACAAAAACTCTACCACTCTCGGTTATTACAGCTTCCTCAACCTAGCCTTTACTGTTTTGAGGTAATATAAGAACTATACATGAACAGAAAATCCTGAAATTGTACCCTACTGGAGAAAGGTGGTCTCCTGTGGGGTCTTCCAGTAAAATGAGCAATAGTGTAATTCCAATTAGAGAATGTATAAGACTGACAATATGGGAGTCTTTGGGAAAAATCTTATCAAATGGGCTCCATGGCCTAATATGTGTCTATTTGGGGATCCATGACATGAAAACATTTGGGAACCCCTGGTGTATGAGAGTAAAGTTGCTACCCCATATACCCCATAAAATACATGCGATAATATGGAGGTAGAGAACCCTCAGTAGAGCGAGAGGCTCAGGCCCAGCAGATCTGACCCAGATAGCTGCTGCCCTACATAGGACTGGCATAGCCACTGCAATGGGCTCCTACTGGAAGTGTTGATGTGTTGAGGACTAACCAGCAGGCCCTGACTGCAATATTAAAGAGAGCACTGGCTTCCAATATTACTGCTGTATCTGTGAACACATTCGTAGACTTGAGTTAGAATAAGATGACAGCTGCCTGTGTGATCTTTTTCCATTGGCGCTGACCACTGGGAATGCTGGAGTTGATGGTTGCCAGTTTTGGCTGACTGGTGCGATTAATTCTTTGGTATGAAATATTGATGGTGGAAAGCAACTAAAGCTCCACCCATAATTCAGTGCACATCAAATTCCTTTGTTTGAAGTTATTTCAATGGTTTCAAAGCATCCGTCCTGGCAGGATGTCTTGTTACCTGGCTGGATGGATGTGACATGAGCCCCTGTTGAGTCCCAGTCGGCCTGGAAGCCAAAGTCTCGGCTGCTGTTGGGCCTCTGATTCAGACTTATTCGCATGTCACAGTAGTTCTCCTAGAAACCAAACACACACACACACACACACACACACACACACACACACACACTCTTTATCTCTCTAACTGTAGTCCTGACATTCCTTTGCTCCGGAGAAGAGTCAGGATGTCGTATTGTGTGTCTGTGTGTAAGCAGGCCTGCATTTGTTGGGCTCCAGCAGCAGGCAACAGAGAAACCTTGTTTCTCAGTATGAATGATTTATGGCTGTTGATTAAAAGCCAAGCCTAGCTCCTATAGTCCTATACTTTTATTTAACCAAGCTGCCTTTTTGTTAGTACAATGAAACACCACATGGAAATGCAATCTCATGACGCCTCACCAACCAA
>OOFE01011388.1:17770-38365 GCA_900323365.1 Monocentris japonica
TTCACTGCAGCACTACGGAGTATTCACTTACAAAACTAAAAATACAATACTTGACAGTGTTCACATTTTCATTCTTGGATATGGTTTGCGTTACACGTAACATTTCCAATACCTGTAATATAGTGTGTAGATAAAAACTGATCTGTTTTGTCAGTACCTGGTTGGTGTCCTTGGTTGGAGCAGGGCTGACTGCAGCTTCACTCTTGACCTGGCGAGTTACAGGCAAGATGCTCTGGATAGGGGTGACGCTTTTTTTCGTCTCCTCTTCCTCCTCTTCATCCTCGCTGCTGTGGGCTGAGCTGGAGTGGGAGCGAGCCTCATCCTCAGAGGTTATGAACTGGTGATAGCGGCTCGGCACGGACAACTTCTTAGAAACGTCGATGTCGCCGTTCACGCGCTTGTGAGAGTCATCCATCTGTCAGGGATGAACGTGGAGCAGCAAAGTTCAGTGCTCCAGTACAAGAGAGTGGAATGCAATTTTAAAACAAAAGAACTGATAGTACAAAACAATCTCTTTTAATCTGTTAAGGACTGGTGAACAGGCAAATGCAGTGGAAGCCTGCTCGGTAAATGTGTGGGCCGATTCCCAGAAGTGCGGGCCAAGTATGAAGTTTTAAGAGTGACAGAACCATATCACGTCTCAACCTGACAGACTAACACCAACTCACTGAAGAAACTTGACAATTATTACCTCTGGCACAATGAAACAGTATGTATCATCTATTACTTACTGTAACAGTGCTAGAAGTGAAGGCTGAAAATAACAGCTCTGCTAAGTGAGTAAAATAAAAACATTAGCTTCATCCATTATTCACAAACAAAGTAATCAGATCTGACTCGTGAGAGACTCTGATGTACTCCAAATAGATAACACTGTAACAGACCGGTTTTCCTACTGCCATATAGACACATCCTGCCCTCTAGACGTCCTTCTGCCCCAAGCGCTGCACGGGTACAGGTTGTATTTAGCGGTAGAATAGTTCAGTACTCACTGTGAAGACCCGGGGAAGGGAGGTGATGCGGGTGGACTGGGTCCCGAAGGGCCTGGGCGTGACGACTGAGGTGAGACGTGCGCTATCCGATCTCTGGTAGCTCCTGGGGAGGGAGGCAGAAACCCGAGACACCCCAGGAGGTTTGGGTTCCATCGAGTTGTACTGTGGTTGTTTGTACAGGGAACCAGAGTAAGGGGCCTTCGCCTCAGTCTGCGTGCCCGCCAATGGGCGCCTTGGCTCGGGTGCCTTCTGGAGGAAGCTGGACGAGGAGACGGTGGTGGAGGTCTCCTCTGCCTTGGCTGTGCTGGGGTGCTCTTGGGCTGGGCTGGGGTTCCTCTTCATGGGTGCAGCTGTTAGAGAGTGGGGGACGTGGGTGGCGCTATGGCTGGTGCAAGTAGTGGTAGTGATACCGGCAGTGGCGTCACTGCCTGCAGCACTGTCCACAATGTTAACCTTTTGTGAGGTGGGAGGGGAAGCTGCCCTGCCAGTAGCTGGGGAAGCGGTGGGGGGGTCCTCCTCTCTCAAAGAGGGCACCAAGGGGGCAGGGAAGCGGTCTGACTGGGAGTAGGGGGTGTCAATAGTGTAGCTCCTGGCAGGAAGGGTGCGGGTACGTGGGGAAATGACAGGCTTGTCAAATACTTCCTCCTCATCCAAGTAAGAGAGAGATCCGAGACAATTCTTTTCCCTCTTCTCTCTACGGGCCAGACAGAGGAGGAGTGGGGAATGGGATAAAGGGGGAGATGAGAAAAGGGTAGGATGGACAGTAATGGGTAGAATAAAGGATGAACAAAAGGGAAACGTATTAGGGAGATGCAGGGGACAAGCACAAAGGGTGTGGGAGCATGAGTTGAAATGAGGAGGGGGGAGAGTGAATGGGAAGAGAGTGGAAAGAGGAACACAGGTTGAAAGGGAGAGGGTAGAGGGAGGTGGGGCAGAAAGAAAAAGGGGAGACAGGTTGTAAACCATGATTAGATTACACTTTCACACTGACTAAAGGCACAATTAGAGAGAGTTAGTTCATTCACTCACTACAGGATCCGGTGTCCACTGCAAACTTTGTATGCAGACTGTTACAGACGGTATAAAAATCAGAGGCTAAATAAATAAATAAACAAATTCAAGGCGTTTCTAATACAACTGGTGTCAAACAGCAAATCATTAAGGATGTTTGCAGCTTTTCAGAAAAGAAAATCAGATCAGAGCATAAAATAGCACATATACAGTATTCCATCTACCTGTCAGTACACTCAACCATCCTCATTATCCAAGTACCTGACCAGGTGCGTTTTTTCCCTTACCTCTCCTCTTGCATCTCCTTGAAGGTCTTGGACCTTCTGGAGCTGCTGGTGTACGTGATCTGCTCAATCTGCTCCCTTTCCTCTTTCTTCTTCACTATATCAGAGTTGACACTCTTGCGCCGGTTCTTCCACTTGGTCAGGTCCTGCAGAGAAACAAGCCCAGATCACCTCATCCACCATCTTACTCAACTAATTCGCCTAACATAGACAAAATGGATTTGTCATGTTGCAACCGTACAGTTGAAGGGAGTGACGGTGAGAAGGAGAGAGAAAGAAAGAGAGGACTACATTTGAAGGTGTTCTATTTGTGTGCTTTAGGCTCCTCCCGGCTCACGTCCCCTGAGTATTGGGGGACTGTGCGTGACCTAAATGCTACTTTAAGACTCCATTATTTTACCGTGACACTATTCAATCAGACTGCTGAGAGACACACATCACTCTCATAGCAACTACATAATAGGATTTTTTTGATTCTACCTGAGAAGTACCTAATGAGCATGACGTGTTTGGGATCTACGGCCTTCAAAACTGGACCACTACAGTCCTTTCAGGCATAATGTCGCACCATATTTTCACTATATACATAATAAATATGTCACAGCATTTTTTCATAGATTCAGTCTAATGAATCACTCTCTATCTTAGACATTACATCAAAACATCATTACACAATACTTTTTATGTGATGATACCACACATACTGTGACTTGGAAATGAGGACAGCCCATAGCCAGAGGGCAGTGCTGCTCCAGTCAGTGTCTATCTCCTTCTCTGGCTTCTGTCTAAACAGCTCTCCTTTCACCCTGTGGCCACAGGCTGCAGCACAACACCTGCTCTCCTTATTGCTGCTCTAACAGATCCCACAGATAATGTGCACACTTTCCACTTCAATGTCATCTATGTTGGAAATTGCATGCTCCCTGTAGCGGAGTCAGCTTACAGAGTGAAGGTGAACAGACTGGTCATTTTTTTGTTTAGAATAACAATATTAGCAAACAGCTGTCCTAGAGGGGTGCTGTGTGGTGGACGTGTCAGTGGTACTCACATCCTGCCACTTGCCCTCATTTTCCTTCACCTGGTCACGCTGCCTCTGCAACTCCTCGTAGCGAACCTGCCGCACAACGGCGGGGTCCACTTGGATGTCGCTCATTGATTTGCTCCTGTGGATAGCAAGACAGAGGAAGGGCAGACAGGAGACAAAGTTGAAAAGACCAGGAGGACGAGCCGCAGTTCACGTGAGAGGTGTAGGGCATGTAAAGTCGGCATTTTGGGGCAGATTGTTCAATGCAAAGTTGAATGAATTCCACTCCAGTTACAGCATGCATTTCTTACCAGTACATCAAACAAGCTGAAGGACAATAACATGGCCTATATTTTCAGTGTCAAAATGTATTCCACCTGGCACTGAGGATGAAAATGAGTCGGAATAAACGTTTTACCTGTGCCCGAGTGTTAGTAGGTAAACACAGCACACAGGTGAACCACAAAAAACTGCAGCAGTTTAAGCTTAATGGGTTAGAAACACATGCTACGGTACTGTGCACTGAATCCACAGCCATCACAGCCATCCCCTTCATGCAAAACAGCAAAGTCATTCAAAGCTTACAGACTCTTCAATTTACTCTTTGTTTTAACTCACCTGTAAAGGTTTATACGTGCCTCATATTGCTATCAGTAGTGCAAGGAGTTTTTAAACTGAGCTTAGATCACCACTCTCTCATAACTCTCAGTGGGACACACTACAGTTTGGGTAGATGACCCAGTGTATTAGTATTGTATGCATTCTTTCACTTCACTTTGTTGTTTTGTCAATAGAGCTTTGTGGAGCAATACAACCCCCACCCTGACTTGGCCCTGTGCCTTACAATCCACAATGTTCTGTGTCAGCGTTTAGCAGCTAGAGAGTGAGAGCAGCAACACAAAAGAAGGAGGCAGCAGGGGTGCGACTGTAGAGGGCAGAGCAAATGCAAACGTGCCACATTCCTGGGACCATGTATCAACTCACCCATCGCTACCGTCGCGCATTTGGAGCAGTCTAGGAAACCAAAGAGAACCACAGACAAAAAAAGTCAGATCTCTGCAGACTGGCCTCTGTCAGTACGTCTGAGACTGTACTGTTATTACGGGTGATTAAGAGTCAAGAGCATGGCCTCCCTCCTAAGGCCAATTAGTGACTCTCATGTCAACTCAACTCCAATGTAAACCAGGACAGTAAAGACCCAAGACATGATTCCCTTGGTCTTCACTTTCTTTGTTGAAGAGGACAGAGTGTGTATATAGTAGGTTTACACTACTGTATCACCTTTCCTTGGCCTGCTATTTGGCTGGGAAGGTGAGTGGACATCTTTGAATTGATGTGTTTTTTCTAAACAATAGCATTTTTCTAGCGACTTCAAGATGATGTTATTGGAAACACAGCTTTCCCTACACAAGTGAAGTTGGCCTTGACTCAGGTTAAATGGTTGCTTTGTGTGTGTGTGTGTGTGTGTGTGTGTGTGTGTGTACGAACACTGCAGTATAGATTTGTTTTGATGTTACCGTGGAGACAACTTTCATCTTCTTACAGCGCTATGGGGAATTTCTACAGGCTTGCATGTCCTCTCTCACATTTAATAACTGCTTGGTGCAGTGTGTTCAGGACATGCCCTGGGTTATATTTGGCTATTACTCAGACTTTAACCCTTGTACACCACCTTGCCCTTTGCACTGTCAGCTTTATATGTCAGTGTGAGGTTCCATTCGCTGAGAGGAAACAACATTGTGCTCTGGTCAAACACATGTAGGTGCTATGGTGAGGTCATTCGATGGCCGGTTCAATGCATTCCATCACAAAATCTTTAGGTCTGTGGTTTTCTTTATTAAGCTTAGATAAACTTGTTCCATCCAGAGGCAAAGTCAGTCCAATAAAAGAAAAACAAAACAAAATGTGGGTTTGTTTACCAATGCCGATAATATACTTCATCATTTTGGTCGATGCTGTGAGAGAATTCATGCAAAAAAAAAACACTTCAAAACATAGCAGCAGAAGCGTATGGTGTACAGTAAGGCCATCTAATATTGTCTTTGCATTTAAACCATTGTGTTGCTGTTGTACAGAATACCATATTGCTATTGCACAGTATACCATAATGGAAAGGCATTGTACACCATCTACCTGATTGGTAAATCATTTTCTTTGAATTCTGAGGTAACAACAAACATTTAAAACAAGAAAGCATCAATAAAGCTGGTGCTGTCGCTCATTTCACTACATTTCCTCCACTGGGATTTGTGTTCAAATAGTCATGACTGCTCCAGTGAATGTGGAAGGCACCTGTTAGTTTTCAGAAGGAAGTACTTTGTTGTGTGAGATTCCCATCTGCGGTTATGGTAGCCATAGCACCAATCCATCACAAGGTACATCAACTAGCAATGTAGGCCACTTCAACATCAGATACAATATATTCCAAGAGTGAAATGGCACCAATGAACTCTCACAGAAATAATGAAAAAAGGATGAAAATGGAAGAATAACACACACAACCTACAGTGTGAGTAAAAGCAACAGGCACTGTGACATCCAACCATTCCTACGACTTGAGAAAAGCTAACCTCTCTACCATAAGCCTCTTCTTATGCCTTAGCCGACTGGCCTCCCTGATAGCCTGCCACTTCTGCAGGTCACCTTCGCTACACGAAGGTGGCACCGAGGGAGACATATGATTGGCTGATGGACCTCTCAGTGTACCCTGACCCTGACTAGAACAAACCCCGAGCTTCCGGACCAGCATGTCGTCAGTTGTGGGATGCATCTCCATCTCAACCTGGTTTTGTTTCTTTGCTGCAGCTTCCTGGGTCAAAGGACATGGGGGGCACAGGAGTCTGGCTTGGAGATTCGGAGGCAGAGCCCAGGGTGCTGGGATGGGCATGGGGGCATAGTGGTCAGGGGCACCAGAGAGTGACCTTTGCAGCTGTGCCTGCTGGGGGGTGACTTTACGGTAGACCACATCATCCCGCTCGATGTCGGGGAATTGGATCCTTTCTTTGCTGCCAAGGCCAAGCGGCTGGGTCACAATATTGAGCTCCGGCTCAGAAGCGTAGAGACGACGTGAGGGACCTTTAGCAGACAGACGAGTCTTCATCATCACCAGGTCTGTGTTGGACTGGAAGGCCTGGGTTCGCCTGGCAAACATGTCATCATTCTCCAGGTCAGGGATAATGCTCTCATAATCAAAGGGGTCGGGGGGCTCCAGGGGGTCTTGACGCCCCAGGAGGGGTCGTCTCTCACATTTGACCAGTCTGGGACCTGAGGTAGGATCCACTGGGGCAAACACCAGAGGGGGGCTCTCTAATTGAGGGGGCTGTAGCTTGGGGAGCTGGGGGGTAGTGTGTGGTTGAATATGAGGACTGGAGGGTGGGCAAAAGGAGAGAAAGAAAAGGATAGAAAGGTGATGAGTGCATGCAGGTGAACTAGATCACAGAAAGAGCAAGAAAAGGAGGAAGAGATAAAATGAGCAGCCAAGGTAGTGATATTGGATTCAAACAGTAACAGTAATACTGCTATACCAGTTGCTATAAAATAAAGCAGGTTTCTCTACAATGGGCTGTAATAAAAATAGGATAATGCTGACACACGGTCTATATTCCACTAAGGTCAGCACACACAAGCTGCTTCATCAGGCTTGTTAGGGCAATTCCAGTACCTTGACTGTATATTTTTTCATTAGTATGTTAGAGAACAGCTTATCAGAAATTCTGCCCTGATAGGAGCCATTTATATTTCTCCTATGAAATCTGGATGCTCTAGAACATTCCTGCCTCGTCACAATCATGCAGCTGTATCGACCTTTTCCCCACAACAAGGGTGGTGTGTGCGGAGGCCTCAGGTGTGTGGGAATGAGAGGGAGAGGGGCCGGAGGGGGAGGGGGAAGAGGAGAGCCAAGGACTGATGTCACAGTCTGAATCATCTGAAGAAGAGCCCGACTTCTTAAGGCTACAGCCATGGACGACAGGATAGAGGAGGAGGAGGGGACAGGAATAGAGAGAGGGTTGAAGGGGAAGTTAGAGGGCAGGAGACAGGAAAAGAAAGAGGATAAAACAGGTCAGATAGGAAGAATTTATACAGAAAATGCAGTGAACCGCAGTAGAACAATAGAACTGGATCAAAACAATAATTTATGTCTCATGATCAAGGTTAATATGGCATGCATTAACTCTAGATAGAATATCCATCAAGTGTGTCAGACAGAAAAAGAGGAATAAACAGTAAGCAAGAAAGGACTATTGAAATTACATTGGGGAATAAACTCCACCTCTGACATTGAGGAATGATGTGTTTTACGCTGCCACTTGACGGTTGGATGGTTTAATGGACAGCTACTTTGAGGATGTAAAACATATGTGTCTGCAAAGCATGCTGATGATAACAAGCTATGCAGATAGAGGAAATGTCACATTGGACTCTAATGTCCTCACACACCTGAAGCCTTGCATCTTCTTGTACCAGGGCCTCCTCTGAGAGCCCAGTTTGATCTTCTGTATGTGCATGTCTTCTTCGGGTGTCCAGAACTTGGGTAAGAACTTGTCATAAGGTACGACAGACTGGGCAGCGAGGCCCACCTTGCGGGCATAGAGATCATCCTGGATGGGGTCGGCATAGCCCACCTCATCATCCTCATCCTCAGAGTCATCGCACATCTCTCTGAACAGGCTGTCAGCAGACAAGGGTCGGCGGTGGTCCACCCTCACGGAGCCCTGCTGGGGGGATCGCATTGCCCCGCTGTTGCCGCTGCTGCTCAAGAGAGACAGCCAATCACACTCGTCAAAAATATTTATCAGCAAGCACAGCACACCAGGCACACAGCAAGGAGCACACAGTCTGTTCCTTGAGCACAAAACTTCTCCAAGGAGAGCTCGCATGGATTAGGAAAACAACGCAAACACAAAACCAAACTCAAACTGTAAAGAGGCAAAAAGCCCCTTTAAGAAGTTTGTCACTGTCTGCAAATCTCTCACTACAGCTCATCAAATCCAAAAGGGGCAAAGAAAGATTTGCTGAAGCCTAAATTAAAATAAAAACAGAAACCAACAAATATGATGGCAATCAACAACAAGGAGAAAGCAAACTGAAAAATGAAGAGCTCTGTTAGAAGCAGCACACTACGACCAAAGGTGTTGCTCATGGTTAAACTTAACCATGCAAACTGAGGGAAAGAGAAGCACTGATTTGCTCTTTCATCAGGCAGGCACATCAAAGTCACCCTCTTGCTCTGTGTTGTTCTGACCTGAGGCAGGTCACGTTCTGTTGAAGGGGGGCATTGGGAGTCATAGTGACCTTGGGCCAGGAGCCCCTTCTCCCCCCAGACACCCTTCCCCCTGCCACGGGACTGATGGGCACGGCAAAGTTGGTGGGGGGTGCAGGGGAGGGGCTGTGGAAGCGTCTGCTGGCCAGGTCGTCCAGAATCACGTCGGGGTCTGGTCGGTCCATGTCAGAGTCACTGCCACTTTCATACTCATACACCCACTGCAGGTGAGCTGCAGGCAAGCCACTCTGGGATACTCGTCCGTTGTCGTGGGAGTCGGAAGAAAGCCTTGTCTCACTGAGATCATTCCATAGCGGTCACAGTGAATCACCACCACAGATCACACCACAATGGAGCATTCGCAGACAATACAACAACACCATCAACACCAACAACAGCGGGAGAGGAGAGGGTAAAAAACAACCACAGTATAAGCATCAGGTAAGTGCATTACAAAGCAGGGATCTGGGTGTGAACCTGCACTTCTAGATCATTCTGTCTAGCTGCTTTGTAGAAAGAAGTATAGCACATAATAAAGCTCTCCATACGTTATTTGGGATGAGAAACGGCACCATGCGTGTCCTATCATGTCTAGTATAACGGTACCTGGTGAATGTGCCATCCTCCTCTGTGTACATGGGGCTGGCCCAGCTGCGCCGGTTGTCCTCGTGGCGCTCAGCCCGTTTCTTCCTTAGCGGAGCGGGCACATAGCCTGAAGGCTTGTCCTTGCTGGGCAGGAACTGGTTGAACTGGGTGGTGGTCTTTGGAGTAACGACCAGCGAGCGACGGTAATGGAGAGAGTCCTTGTTTTCAGCCATCCTGAAGACAGAGTCTGCCTCTGTGTCACTGCAACAACCTGGGACATGTGACAGGAGAGGAGAGGAGGGAAGACAAACAGATGTAAGACAAATTATGGCAAATGAGGGATGATGAGAGATAAGTGGGAAAAAAGGAGAAACAATTTAGAGGAAGAAGAGGGCCGCTCTCCAATAAATGCTGTGAAGTGGTAAGAGGACAAGTGGGGTGAGAGTAGGGGAAGAGAGTAGAGGTCCAGTGAGGGGAGCGTGTTGTGTCTCCTGGCATGAGTTGGGAGCAGTAACAGAGGGGTGTTGGGTTGGGAATGGAGGCCTCCTCATTTACAGGCCTGTGTAGAGGGTTGTGGAATGTCTCACTGCCCTCTACACAGGGGGGCTAGCCCCTCTCTAATTACTGACCAGCTCTCCCAAAGCACACTAAACTTTCACCATGAAATAGAATCACAGAAAGATTTTGATGTTTATATTTCTCTCCTTCCTTGAGCACAGTGAATTTTCATCTAAGGTTTTCAGTTACAATAACACACCACTAGATGGCATTAAGTATTTGTTTTCACAAATGGGCTCTGATCCGGCATGTCTTCACTATTCACAAATATTTGAAGTTCTAGACAGACAACTTGAATTATAAATATTTCATGCAGCGATATAATTGGAGAGAGACTGAACACTTCAGCTAATGAGCACAATCTATTGCATGCTCAATCCCAGAGTTCAGCTTGATAACACTAAAGAAACCACACCATGGCAACTCATGTCAGTGCCAGATTTCAAATGAAGAAAGAGGCTGAAGTGGGCTACAAGAACTGCTGAAGACAAAGCAGAACAACAAATTGTCTCACAAGTTTCATCAGATATGAGCATGTGTCTGAGTGTGTGTGTGTGTGTGTGTGTGTGTGTGTGTGTATGTGTGCTCATACCCTCGCTGCTGCCTTTAAGGGTGGTGTCAGATGAGATGCTGTGGGGTCGAGAGCCCAGAGAGTCAAGGCTATCCAGGGAGTCGTCTCTCCTGTGTCCTCCTCCTCCTACTCCTCCTCCTCCTCCTCCTCTCAGTTGGAAGAGCTCCTCTCGCTCCGAGTACCAGCTGTCTCCAAAACCACTGTCTCTGACGTTGCTGCCTTTCTGGCTAGACGACTCCTCGAGAGCCTGCCACACACACACACATTCAGTTAGTAGCGTGCCAATATTTAGCTCCTGTGTGTGGCGCATGTAAGTGAGAGATCTCCCAGGTCGAGTGTGAATTCTGTATCGTCAGGCCGCTCAGTCTTGCAGAATCACCCTCAGTACACATCCGCTCGTACGCGGTCTAGGAGGGCAACACATGCTGCAGTTTATGTGGAATACCTCATTTTTTCTATTCACTACCATCTCACTGGAAACAAACAGTGCTGTGATCCATGCATCTTTGATGACTGTGTTTACTGCACAAAAAGAGGGGCATTGTATCAACACATAAGCAAGCCCTGGAGCCACATTAACCAGCATGGTTACAAACATGCAAAAACTCGTCCGTCACTTTCAAAGTATAAATAATATTCAGATCTGTGATCCCTTGAATCCTGGCAGACAATACCATTAACTAAGCCCAGCCTAACTCTGCTCCAGTGAACTTGGATTATCACAGCTAAACGTACAAGACATGTTGCAACCAACTACTATTATCGAAAATCCCTGTAGCCAGTTGAATTATAGGGATCTAACTTACTGCCACCTATAAATCTAAGTGTAAACAAAGTGTCAAATTCAACATTGGCATGACAAAATGGGCTTTTTCAGGAAAAGAAGCAGCGATTTCCAAATACATAACTATGTGAACTGTGCAGCCTGCTGTAAACAAGATTAAAATAGCTGAGTCAAGGGATCGGATCATTTATGACTTAACGTAACTTTGGTTTTAGTGGTCAGCAATCTGAGGCCCCTCAGCCTATCACATTCACTCTTATGCACATAGTCAACATACCAAGAGGGATACAGAAATATACTGGGCAATGGCTGCAAAAGAGGATTTCATTCAAGCTATTCCCGCTTTCCACAGAATAATCAAACCTTTGTTACATGGCAGCATACATAAGAGAGAACTAACTGTACCATGGGATGATTATTAGTTTACAGCCGAGTGGAGCCATTCACCTTGGATAGTGCCGTGCCCAATAATCCCTCAAATGCCTTGATATTTAGGTAAGGTCCATCATAGACTGGGTCACAGTGAGCCCTTCTACCCAGCCAGTAAATGGTGATCAACACCTGGGGGGGAAGAAAAGACACAGCTTATTACAAAATCATACAATACCCCATGTGTAGACTATACTCATACATAGAAATGTTTATTACCAGGCAGAAAAACAGTAGAACAGGCCTCTATGTCATCTTCAGCAGCCATTGGACTGAGTAAGACTAAGGACTAATAGTAATGCAGTAGACTCAATGCATCATTTAGCTTACCCTCTGTGATGAATGTTTTGTGCAGTGCTAAAGCTGTTGATTGTTATAATAGTTGTAGCACTGCTCTGACAGAGGGTCATATAACCCAGTGCTACGCTCTTGTTTCCAGGCCCGTCCAGAATACTCTGCTACTGTTTGTGTGTGTATTAGGCAGGACAGGTGAGTCTACTGCACCGAAAAAAAAAACAAGCACCACTACATCAACAATGCTGGTCCCACATTACACATGATCCGGTTCCACATTGTGTGTTAGCTGTGTGATGCTTTTGGTCTTACTTTACATATGTGGTCTCACTTCATGTAAAATCAGAATTTGCTGAAATAGCTACAGCAAAATGCAGGAAAACAATGTCCACAAAAAGTTTAGGATGAGCAAAGCCGATGAAACAGTAAATCATAAAAAAATAAATCATGAAAAAGGTCTATGAGTGATGACGTGTGTGGCAAAACTGTGGCTTCTATGGATGTGGTTAAAGAGTGTTTTGTAGTACAGTGGAATAACATGTTATAATACCAACAAGGACCTACAACACCTGTAAGATCATAGCACACCACAGCAGCACAGAATTGTATTTGAAGTCAAATTATGTTTCAGCCTCATTTCTGGTTGCTAAGCCAACAAATCAAACCTTTCCACAGTTTAAGTTTTCCACTCACATTTTTCAGCCTCCTGTTGGTCTCTTGACGCCTGTGAGAGAGAACAGAGGAGAGAGGTGCATGTGTGAGGTTTATCACCCAAAGGCTGGGAAAATGACAATAAAAGAATGGAGGGCATGTTTAGGTCTCTGTGTTCGGCAGTGAAAGAGCTGGAAACTGAGAGCACAATCCAGACTACTGCCAGCCCTTGAATCACCCATACTGCTGCCGCAAACAACAACACAAAGGCTGAGGGTAAACACAAACACACACACACAAAAATCATTGCAAGCCATATTGAAAAACATTGTGGATGTAGGGCAGCTGCTAAATGTGGGTATTGGAGAGTGTACTATTTTTTACAATCATCAGTAAATCATGCAACCATAAACAATCAGTGTTTGAAGGTTAAAAGGTCAGGGACATTCCTGACATTGAGCTGCTGGTAGAACTAATACCTACTAATTCATCATCTGAATGCCAAACAAGGCTCCTCTATTAGCTATTAGGCCAACACCTCCGAGAATGTTACCCAGGTTATACAGACGTTCAGTCATTTTTTGGGGTTCGGCTGTTGACCTGGCTGCCAGTAAATCACTTTCCTAGGAAAATGGCAGCTCATTTTGCTCCTGTGCAAAAAAAAAGCCACATCAACAAAGCTTAACCTGCTAGCCTGAGATTACCTTCTCAACAACTGTTACCTGGGCCCACTGTAGGTATCGAGTCTGTTTTAAAGCGCCTATAAACTGTGATGAAGGGCGACACAAGCATGATAGCCACAGTGACAGAGGGAGATATACGGCTTGCTACACATCTCCAATGCTACACATTCCCCTGGTAATACAATAGTCACACATCTCTCTCTACCCACGAGAACTTGGGTATCCTATGGCCCCTTCCCATCATGCAATGTAACTAGTGTGGCCGAGAGCACTTGCAGAGAATGTGTCGAACACCCTGCTCTGAGATGCCTGGCTGTCAATCAAAAATGTTCAGATTCCTGCAGGCTCCTTAGCTCAGGAGGTGGGAACACAGCAGGGAGGTATAATTAAACACAATTTTCATTCTTTTAAATCACAGTCATTGCTTAGATGGGGACTACTGAACAGGGAGATGACAGCATGGACAGAACAATGCAATCCCATCATCCTTTTCCACCAACATACGTCGACATGCTAAATCAAGTGAAAATTGAAATGGAAATTCACAAATTCCACATCTCGCAGATTTATGGGCCCATTAAAAGAGGTGGGAGAAAAAAAATGCCTTCTCTTGTGTGGCTTGGAACGCAGTCACAAAGTCTACAATTATAGCTGTGGTAGCCTGGTCCAGAGAGAGGGAGTTGTGGACCAAACTACCACAGCACCTCTTACCTAATGCTAATTTATGGTTAGCGGTAAGAGCTGAACAGGACAGAGGATACAAAGGGCTATTCTCTGGCCTCCAGCGCCTCAGGACTGTGCTGTACTATAGCCTGCCTGCATCAGCTGAGCGCTCATATCAATGAGGGGAATCATCACAAAAGTCACTGGAGTCGGATACACGCTGTTCTGCAGATACAGTGTCGGCTACGAATAGCATCTTGACTTCTGTGCAGTAGTTTATCATGGGCTCACTGATAATAATCACATTAGCTTTTTGAGATTTAATGTGTGGACGGGAAAAGGACTGTATTTATGTTTTCTCTATGGTGCCTGCAGGTTATGAGGGAAACCTGAATATTCCACGTTCACCAATCTTAGTTTATACATTACACTCAATTCTACATAGAAATTCAAGACATAAATATTTATCATTTTCATTTCATTAGGGTTTTTCTGCACCTCAGAAGGCCGAAACAAAAGAGTCACTGACCTTTGCTATTAAGCAAGGGTTATTGCAAAGGTCAGCAAGTTTGTCTTATAGTGTCTGAAAACAACTCAATTCCATGCACCTTTTTTGCACCTTCACCGCTGAGAGATACGCAGTGCTCTGACAGGATACTCAGATTGACAAATTAACAGAAACGTCTCATCACGTCCAGCAGTCCATCATTTAAGTCACGAGGCTTGACGTTTGCATGCTTACAGTCTTTCACATCACCACACTCCTGCAGAGGTCAAATGGGTTACAGGCAATCCATCCCTCATCCTTCATCCTTCCTCTTTAGCCTCTTTGCTTTCTTTCTTGTAGGTGTCTGTCTAAAGCGTATCCTGACACTTCTGTTAAACGCATTTCAAATAAATTTGAAGTTAAGTGTGTTGTACCTACACAAACACACACATGCACACACACTGCCCAAGAAACTGAGGCCACTATTCAAATGTCAGACAAATAACGTCTTGACATAAGCCAAAGGAAATAATGTTGCCAAATGAGTCAATCAGTACACAGTGGCCTTCTGGCTATGGCTGTAACAGAAGGAGAACAACATATTTAGCTTCAGAATAGATGAACAAATTGTATGAGTGAAACCGCATCCTGTAGTGTCAGATCATGTAATACCAGTAACTCATTTGTTCAAGCCAGTCATGCCAAGCCCTTATTTTAGACAATAGCATTGAAAGGACAATGGCTGGATAACACTTGGAGTGATGTCCCAACAGAAACAGCCCTCTCACCAACGCAATGCCAAAACCTTAAATTAATGGGTGTGGATTTTCACAAGCATACCTCTGTCATGAAGATCACTTGCTCTGCGGCATTCAACGCAGCATGGAATGTCCTCCGTCCACGTTCTTACATTATAATCAAATACCACAGAATTAAAAGCCAGACACCCTGTGTGAGCTTGCGCCTGAGCTTTTCAGGAGAGCTGAGCCGAGCTGAACTTAGATGCCAAACGCAAGGAGCGTTTCATTAAAGGAATCAGCTGTGAGCGAGACAGTGTTGGTGATCATTGTGTCATACATATCAGAGACACTGTGACTACTGTGAGTGGGGAAACAGGGAGAGGCTGGCATTTCTCTCTCCAGTTAGCTGGGGAGCACAAATATAGCCCTTGTGTTGGCCGTTTACAGCCAGGGCCGTAACCATGGAGCGGAGACTTTATTGGCCGTTCACCATCATCACTCGTTTGGTTTCACAATCTGCCCACAGTTCACGCACCACTGTACAAGAAGTGACGGCGGTGCCATATATTAAGCCATGAAACCAAACCTCGCAGTGCCAGCACAGTGAGCCACACCCCAAATGCTAACAGACAGGGCACTTGGTGTGTCTCTTTTTTCCGTTTAAAGGTTTGTCACAGTGAGATTAATAAGTATAGTTAACTAACAGCAGACACATGCGTGAGCCGTACCTGGCATGCCGCTGTTGAATAAATTCTGATAACCAACTGCTAGTCGATTACATTTTGTGTGGGAACAAGACATTCCTCCATGCAGTTCAAACAGTTGGTTTGATCAACAGCCAGGGATGCTGTTGCATAATCGAAATCAAGTTATTACGCCACACAGCCACTCCTCTTTATCCATTGTTGAGAAAGGGTCATTCAAATTCCTCAAAGGGCAACGCGTTTTGATCTACCTGCCTATCTTGTGCAGTTCCTTATTTTTGGCTTGGCGAGTATTCAACCCATGTCAATAATTTGCTCAACCAAATGGCGGCAACCAGTGAGACTTTGAACCCCTCTCAGTGGGGGATTTGTTCTGTCACTTACTGGAGGTCACAGAGCGGGAGCTGATTCTTAGCCAGAGCGCCAAGCCATCTGAATTAAACAAGAGCTGTATAAGTCATTCACCACCACACATCTGGGATCAGATATACTGTAATCCCATCAGGTAAGGATAGGGGTGAGGAAGATTTTTCTGAGCCTATACCAGTATCTTGGGGTTATCGTAGCTCACACACTGAAAAAAGCTGAATAAGCATGTGAATTCCTCAGTGACAAGCAACATAGTGTGCTGTGGTATAACTGTGCATCCTCAGTGTCAAGCAATTTTGGTCCCCTAAGCCAGAAACTCCCTTCAAGAATTAGATCTGTGAGAAAACCAGACTTGAAACTTTTCAGCCGTTTCCTTTACAACAGCTCAGAGCTGGTCTGGCCCGGACTCCATGCTCTTGCTGCTGGATTACAAATGCCAGCCAAAAGCAGGGTCTAAAGGAAGTGGCTTAAGTTAAAATAGAGTAGTCTTCTATGCTACTGGTCCAGATGCCATGATTCATCTGCAACACTTAAACGCTCTAATTTCCTGAGCAGCTGTTAGAAATTGAGTTGCTCCAAAGTAGCTGGTGAATCATAGCCTCCAATGATGAATCAAATTTAGTATGGTTACACTTCTGGGTGTTTGTGGAGTGGTTGCACGAGGTTATATAGTACTGTGACAGGTGGATGGCATGAGGAAATCTTCCAGCACATTCCCTAGATGACCACAAATCACATTGCAGCATCATATCTTCTCAGATCCTCTTATCTATTTCTAGCACAACAGTTTTTCATGCTATACAACAATTTGGATATTGAAAGTATGCAGGCAGTAACAGATAAGTGCTTTTATCAGGGGACAGGTTGCCTAAGTTGAGGCAATAGAGCAATATACACTCCAGACGGTGGGTGAAGCCAATACTACAACAACTAACAAAGCTCAAAGGTCAGTATAGACTCCCAATAACCTTTTATGGTTGTCGTGACAACAAAGCCTACTGTGAAGTGAACTGTGATCTCTCAGCCAACATCTGACTCTATTTCCATGCTGAAAAAAGGTCGAGTCATAATGTACCCTCAACTCTGCACCTTTATCTTAAGTGTAACCTACTGTCAATGCGTCAGAAATTCAACATTTCCCATGCAGATGTGCATTGAATCAGCAGGGCGTCTCAATCCTCACATCCTTGAGACGTCATTGATTTCAGTGCCACAAAGTGCCACGTTAATTCATTTTCATGTCAAGTAAACAATGTTGCCTAGAACACCGAATAATAGGCCTGGCCAAAGGCAACATACCAACAGGATGAGATATAGCCAACACATTGCTGCTGCAACTGAGAACAGAGCAGAGCACCTGTCAGACTGGGTTTAAGGGAGTGGAGGTTGGATGCACACCAGGGGCAGAGCTCTCTCTCTCTCTCTCTCTCGAAGGGCTGAACTGCCCCCAAAATTTTACATCTACATACATAAGAATTCCTTGTGGCAGGAGCACTTAGCTCAGTGACATCGAGTAAGGCCCTGCTCTATAAGAATAACATAATTCCCTTGGCTACCATAGCAACAGTATCTACAGGTTTATCTAGATGGTTGAGATGAGCAACAGTGTGTTCCTGCAATTTGATCCAAGACGACACACAAACTATTCATGTCCTCCTCTCTGTGTATGGACTCTACTGTTAATGACCCACTCTGTATGAGTGGTTGTTCAATGACAAAAGTGCAACTGCAACTAACAACACATGCACAGGCACGTGCGTGTGTGCACACACACACACACACCTCCAAGACCTAAGACCCAATACAGGGGAGAATGCAGTGGGGGGAGAAGACGCACTATAAAAAGCTCCTCTCCCATGAGTCCTGACACCATTCCAATCAATCCTGTTTTTCAAAGTGACCCTCAAGGTCCTATTAATAGGCTAGTAAGGCCCCTCTGCCCAAGAGCCCTCACACAGGCCAGCTAGAGGGTCAAAGAGTTGAACTCAGCCCCAACACAAGACTGGCAGTGGGATTTGCTGCAGAACATTTGAGAGATTTCATGCAAAAATGCTACATTTCCATTTAGACAACGTCTTTGTAAAATTAAATACAGCCTATCCAAGCTCAAAAAGGTTTTTTTGAATTATTTATATTATTAGTAACTGAAGTAATACTTCAGTTAGTTTTACTTTCATGTCAGCAATCACTGTATAAAAATGGTACTTTTTTCCAACTGGCTGATATTTCATTTTGGAACAAAACTCTTCACTCGTTACATTACAGGGTACAAGACCCGTAAAGGGATTGAATCAATTATTTAATGAAAGATAGGCCTACTACCTAATCCTATTTTATCATACTGTATCTTAGGGCAGCGGCTCTGCTCTCTCCCCTGTTGTGAGGGCTGGGAAGAGGGTGTGTCATGATAATAGTCAGGCAAGCCTGTTTATTTAGAGTTTGTATGAGTGTTCGAGTCTATGTGTGTACGTGTGCATATTACAGAATGTGTGTGTTTGTGATGACTGTGGTTTCGACATCATTGTCAGTGTTGTTGAAGGGTGGCTGCCACTGTCTCGGGGTGGATCATGGGAAAAAATATCCTAGAGGTTGTGCCAGCTTCTCAAAGCTGTGGCCAAAATGAACACAATCACACAATTACACAACATTAAATAACACATACAAACATGGAGCTGAAAAAGAATGAGCTGGAGTACCAGTGGCACAGAGCATTTGATAATAACTCATAATTTCATGACATCATTGTGTGCACCTTTGCCGCCTGAAGTGGTTTGTCAAGATTTGCTATAGATTGCCTATGAGCTGTGAGTTCAGCAGTACTGGCAATACAGTTGATGAAGCAGCTTTATTTATGCTTGCTGTGGTGTGCTGCCATGGAGAGCATGTCGGAGCGAATGGACCATGCTCTTAGCTCTGCCTCACCTCTCCGCCTCCTAAAGGCACACCTGCGTAAAAACTGAACAGGTTGTTCAACATACCTCATGCAACTCAGCACGCAAGTGACATAAGCGTAACTGACAAAAAAAAAAAAAAAAAACACAGAAACAACAAACACTGGAGCCGAATAATGTAATTTCCATTCATTGCACGCTATGCTACTTTCTCTTCTCTCTACCAGAAAGGCACTTCTGTAAAACTTTATAACCTGCACCAGACAGTATTGAAATACGTTGTTTATTTAGATGTCACTGACGTAGGGCATGATTTGTTTAAGCTGCACCAGAGGGAAGTGAATCCCATTGGACATTATTCCTTTCCTCAGTGGAATACAATTAGATCAGAGCAGCAGACTGTTTTCTCTTTCTCTTCCTTCTCTCTGTTCCACTGGCTTGTGTGGTTTCATCAATCGGTTCATCCATCATGTTTAAGGGACACATGCAGCGCTGTGCTAAAACAGGTGCTTACCAAGAGAACACACGATACTGAAAATAGCAGCAAATATGTCTTTTGTTGACCCGTCTTACACATGTCCAGTTAGCATGGAACATAATGCACATGAGGAGACACGTGCACTGAAATATAGCCTAAAAGTTAAATTTAAACCTAGAGTCAGAAGTTCACCCTCAGATCAGTGGAGAGCACGGTAGCTGAGAAATGTGCCAGTCAACTAAGTGCCACAGAAAGGAGCTGGATGACCTATGTTCCTTGGATGGTATGGATGGAAATCAAAATGGTACTACAAACACTGTTTTGTAATTAATGTCTTCATACAAAGAAGAACTTACTTGACTGTAACTCTGGTGGATAGGTCTTGGAGGTCTCCTGGGTGGAAGAGTTGTGCTTCCTTTAGTCCTAGCTTCCCGCAAGCCTTGAGGAAGACGTTTAGGTTGTCCTGGACAAAGAACAAAGCAGAGAGAAGGGTTGTCCACTTTCAGAGGCAAAGAATAATCACTCAGGAATTCTCTGGCAGGGACACAGCACACAACTCATTGCTTCCAAAGTTCATATGACTGGAGAACAGAGAGGGACGGGGAGGAGCATGTGTGTAACAAATAAGAAGTGACACAATGCAGAACACACAAAAACACACATGCGGGGGAAAGGCTGCGTGACAGGAGGTGACTGACAGCAGTAAAACTACCTGTGGGCTGGGCTAGGGTGGGGACAGAAACAGAAGGAGGAAGGATGACATCAGAGCTATGCACAGATCCCACCCACCCTACCATGCAAGGCAAGGCCACCACCCAGCAGCGCTACTGCGGAATTGCCTGCTGCACCCTTCTTATCACACCCTGAAACTGTCCCCTCTCCACCCCTCCCCTACCCTCCCCGCCAAGCCCGTTGCTGGAGAATACCTGTGGAATCTACGGGTGTTGGAGTATTTTGGAGACATGTGGTTGCCATGAAACCGGAGATCGGGTGACAAAAACTGACAAATATATCCCCCTAGCAACAGGAGACGACCAGGGATTGGAATGAGAGATACTCTTCCTACACTTTGTCAATCAGCTTAGCTTGTATATGCGTGCGTGAGTGCGTGCGTGCGTGCGTGCGTGTGTGTGTGTG
>OOFE01011394.1:0-10143 GCA_900323365.1 Monocentris japonica
CTTGACGCGCGTGTGTGTGTGTGTGTGTGTGTGTGTGTGTGTACGTGTGTGTGCAAACACTGCCTCACCTCATCATCCTTATACCAGGACAGAGACTCAGCGGTGAGGACAAACCAGTACTCCTTGGCTCCTCCCTTCATGATACCGATGTTGTTAATGGTCAGCCAACCCTTCCTGATGACCTGGAAAAGAAACAGACAGACAAAAGGGAAAGGATTAAAAATAAAGTCCAGCTAGCAAACCTCACCAACCCTGCATCCCCCCACACCATCTCAGACACACATTGACCATCACGTTTGTTAGTCTGTGTATAGCACATATACCTACACTATACATGTATACGGCAATACAGCAAAATGTAATGATGGCACTGCTTCTCGTGGAGGTAAGAAGCAATGGCCACAAAGACAGCAGGGTCATAGTCACCTACAACACTAAACACAGACCTCACACTCTTTTTCTCTCTATCACTCTCTCCACAATACAGAAGCTATATGCACATACATGGTGTGTGAGTTATTATTTACCTTGTACCGATCGTTAACTCCTCTCTCCGGCTGAATGGGAATGTGGAGAGAACATTACAAAGCTATGCCAACGCAGGGCATGTAGTAAAGGCCAAATAGAATATATACACAGGGCTGGTCATGTACCAGCACACTACAGCTGGCTATTGGGATGGTAGCAAGGGACAGCAAGCAGGGGAGGGACAAGGGAAGCAAGGAGGCTACAAACGGCAAATTTCAAACCTTTTTCAGACCATGCAATGAAATGCAGGAACCTGACTGTTTTCTCTGTGTGTCCTGAATAGAACTGGCGAAGGATCAAACCGAGATTGGAGGATGAACTGATCAACTTCCAGCGAGAGAGTTTAGCCGTTTCAACATTCCCTTTCATTTCTGAACTCTTTTTCACAGATGCATCACTTTAATTAAAAGCTGTGGAGCTCACGTCAGCATGTTTGATACTTGGGTACATCGTTTGACACTTGATAGATCAATTTGGGTTTGAAAGTTCTTGGCCCCTATAGTGGTGAGGAGGATGGGTTACTGGGAGTTCAGGCAGCTCCATGGAGTACAAAGGTGTGAGGTCTTAAAGGGTCAACTACTACAAGCTGTAAACAGGAAGTGAGGAGGGACATTGTGTTTACTCTGTGCCCCTAACCTTTGACCCCAATTTGGGTGGTTGGTATGGCAACTGACAGGGTGTGCCTATGGGGGTGATATATGTCTGTTACAATGAAAATCTTCATTTCCCATTGCCTTATGGGGTCCTAGCAGTATGACTGGATCTGAGAGAAAGGAAGATGATGGGTGAGAGGCAGGGAGAAACAGAGGGTAAAAAAGAGAGGAAATCTAGTGATGTTTAAATAAAACACATCTGAGAGAAGAAGCCAGTGGGTCTCTCTCTCTCTCTCTCTCACTCAGATATACCTCCCTGTCTCACTCTCTCCCTCCCTTTCTCTGAGAGGCAATTTGAGAACACGTGACTCTCTTTATCTAGTTCAAGCTAGAGCTGGGGGCGTCTCATCACTGCCAAGGCAAACCAGCCTCAGTGTTGAAGCAACAACGAGAATCACCAAATGGAGCTTTTCCATAGGAGAGCGATGTCTACAATGTAAACACAGGGACGTTATATAACGAAACAGCTTCTCTCGGCTGAACAGTGTAGGATAGCAGTTTACACTACATTTGTCATGCTGTAGTGTGTGTGTGTGTGTGTGTGTGTGTGTGTGTTGGATGGGAGCTCTGCCTGGAGGGAGGACACAGCTGAGAAGAGGAAAGGAAGCAGCCAAGGCCAAGAGACTCTCCCCCAGCAACCTGCCCAACTACTGGTAGTTAGTGAGAAGGCCATTTCACATACACACACACACACACACACACACACAAGCACACGCACATCATCTAACCCTACCACACTTGGTAACACACACACTCAAACACAGAAACACATACCTTGATGTATGCATAACATGAAAAAATGGACATGAGCACATATGAAAGCATACTTGCAGACATGCGCAGAATCACACATACACATATACTCTCTCACACACACACACACAAACACACTCACACACACTACTCACCATGATCTCATCCTGGGGCAGAAAAGCCATAGAGAGATGGAGAAAAAAAGAAAGAGACAGGAAAAAGAGAAATCGCTCAGAAGAAACAGAGCCAACAAAACGATAGACACAAAAGCGTAACATAATCTAAAGAAGAAGAGAATAAGATTGAAAAGTGTAAAGTGGGAGATACTGGCAAAAAGCTATCGCGCCCACAAACACGGGTACAAGAGTAACATGCAAAACTTGCAAAAGCTGCAGCTATTGTCCCATAAATGTGTACAAGACATGGCATCTACTGTCCCCAGTTACCTGTAGGGTTACTGAATTATCACTACGGCCTTAACGTTGAGCTGCACACGCCATAACTATCACACACACTGATGTATTCACTTTGTGGCGATGACATCACCACGATTGGTGTCCATTAGTGGCTGCCACACGCACAAGAGGTGTACGCACTGTATCAGTTGTTGTCCAGGGCAATGAGAAACATAAAGCATGTGCACCACAAAGAGATGAGGGATAGGAGTGCGAAGAAAGGAGGACAGATTGTCCTGTAGCTGGCCAACAGACAGCACAGACTTTGATGTGTATAGCCTGGAGTGTAATGGCATGGTTCAGCTCGGCGTAGCTAGAAGAGAATCATACGGTTTCACGTGACAGTCATTTAGCTTACAAGGGTGATAGTTAACACGATGTGGGGATCGAACCCACGACCCTCAGACTGAGAGGCTCATGCTCTACTGACTGAGTTGTCCGGGCCAGACACCTACATTAACACCTAACATTAGCAGCCTACCTGATTGCCAGCTGCCTTCTTCTTGTTCATTTGGTTGCTCCTCTGCTGAGCACTGTCCAACAGACACAACCAGAAAAAGAACTGATGAATGTATGTACACTAAACATGCAGGCCTGACAGGTTTATGTTGGAGGAGGAATGTTAGAAACGCACTTGGCAAATCCAATGAAGTCCTCATGGTTGGTGTTCATGTAGGACAACTCGATGTCTATCAACAGCAATACCTGAATAGGGAGAAAGGTGTGAGCAGGGAATATCATGATAACAGTGTGATAGTCTATTGATTATATCTGAGTGGTCTAAACAGGTGGATTAACAGCTTCCCAAGAAACATTTTGTTTTAGATTCATTTCGGTGCTGTGCTACAATTAGCCGGTGTTTGAACCTGGCATTTGTTATTGATATAGTTTACCAAAAACAAAACTAATCAATGCTATCAAACACTGAAAGCAGGTAGTGAACTCCAACTACTGTAATTCATTGCGGCTACAACGCAGCATGTGTATTAGTCATCTTTGAACAGTGAGTTCAGTGAGTCAGTGCTTTGAGTCTTCAGCATCTTTAGCTCCTAAAAGACTAAACTGCCTGGACAAAGTTAAGATACTGAGCTGATTTAATGAAATGTCAGTAAAAATGCAGCCAAACTGTAGCCGACATAAACATGAACACACACATAAAACCGATAAACCAACAACATCAAGTTTATCTTCAATAGAATCGATTGAACATTTCACACAAAGCGACCCCCCATCCCCAAAACTACAACCTCTTCTTGCTGGTTTAGTAAGAAGAGCGTGTAGTTTTGTGGGTCAGTGAAGCGTGTGTGTGTGTGTGTGTGTGTGCGTGCGTGCGTGCGTGCGTGCGTGCGTGCGTGCGTATTACCTGTTGCTTAGTACGGCTTTCGCGGTCCCTGATGTGCTGGGTTACGATTCTCTCCATCTCCTCTCTCAGCATGGGGTACTGAGCCAGCTGTGAGTACATAGCACAGTAGGTAGGCAACAAAGCCCAACACACACACACACACACAAGCTTCACTGAACCACAAAGCACTCTTCGTACTTAACACATCATACGGCACAACACACACAGACCCATAAACACAACAAAATGCTTTCTACAAACTCACAATCAAACACATTATGTTCAGCAGAGTGTATCCCAGACTCCGCTCTAGTCACTTCAAAGCCTAACCTTGGGCTAAATCTGTGTTAACGATGGCTTTTATGGTACGATTTCCATTTGTTCCCAATATGGAAAATGCAAAGGAATCACGAAGTCTGTGATATTGCCACACACAACACAAAATAAACAATATTCCTGGCAAAAAAAGGTTGTTTCCTTGCACACTGTGGGTCTTTTTCCATGAGCTCATTGCAAACCCACAAACACAGACATTGGTGGGCTTCCAATGTGACACAAACACATTTGGAGAAGTGCAAAGGAAGAAGAAATCAAACCAAAATCACAGACCAAGAAAAATGTTCACAGGTTTCTTCCAAGTTACAATGCATCTTTCATTGCTCTCAGGTGGTATAGGAGTAACTAGATATCAACAGGCCTCTTTCTTGTTCCCAAGCTGATTTACTACTTCCTGGGTTTGGTCCAATTACATAGCAGGCAACATTCAAATCTGCACTGTAAATGTAGACATCCATAGAATAGATGCCTTATAATAATCAGACCTGCTGTGTAAACATGCCAATGCCAATCTAATCATTAGCTCCATTGACCGACAGCATTGTCAGTGCATGTGCATTTCTCACATTGTTCCCTGCTGACATTCATTATAAAGCACATAGGAGTTGAAAATCACTGTGCCATTTTATTGTTAAAATGAATTATGACTATTTTTAGTAGTTTCGACTAGCATTGAAAAATTCTCAGGTAATTTCCTCTCCAGGATTATTATACAATATCTGTTCTTTCAAAATTGTAAACGATACCTATAGGTCTCGACAGCCTGTTGCTCACTTACGCTAAAATCTTTTTTATAACTGTTTTGGCACCATCAAATCCACACCTGTAACGTTTTCAGTTTAAACAAACTGCGATCTGTTTTTGGAAATGTTTCATAAACCATTGAAAGGTTTTATCTGTGTGTGTGTGTGCAATTAAACTCGGGTAAACACATGCACACCACATGAAAACAATTCCAAATTTCTGGTAAAATAAATTCATTTGGTTAGTTTTAACTCTAAACTATATTATTGAATCACTGTTTTACATTTTGGGAGATGTGTCAAATTTTCAACTTGGTAAGCAGTGAGGAAAGAGTCATAGATGGCAGCTCTCAGCTCATGGCTGACTAATTAACGAAGTTGCCATTTTCGGATTGTCAGTGAAGGGAGCATATACCATTGGAAAGGTGCATTGCAACTGACAGAAATGCTGTCAAAATCTGTTGAAGCATTCTGTGTCTAATAAATACACAGAAACACGAGGAAACTGTGGAAAGAGGTTGATAACTTCTTACAAACAAAGCATGGGCTGCAGGCAAAGGTGCTCACACACTCATTCTCTTTTACATGCAATGCATGGGAAGCAGGGAGGGAGAGAGAGGGGTGGAGGAAGACTTCAATTTGACCCCTTTGTGGATTATCTCCCTCTTTGGAGACATATATCTCCCTTTTCCAAACACTGTATCTTATAATACAAAATCTTTAAATATGTCTGTGAAAGGTTTCCCTCAGCAATCACTGAAACCAAAATAACTATGATAGATAAGAGAAATCCAAAGGAGGTCAGGGGTTGTTTTTTTTCAGTCATTTGCTTTGCGAGGAAGCAATACTTTCAGAGGGTTGTAACACAACAGGATGGAGGAGACAAAAGAGAAAGAAAGAAAGAGAGAAAGAAAGAGAGAAAGAAAGAAAGAAAGAGATACTCGGGGTACATCAGTTAGTCAATGAGTGGAACTAAACGTCCCCACCTGCAAACAACAGTCACTCCACTATATAAAACCATACTGACAAGACAGAAAAAATATGAATTTAATTTGAACTCAAATCAAATCAAAGGATGATTTTGACAAGAGAGACATCATGAGCTCAAATATGAAAGAAAGTTATCTCACATGCTGGTTAAGAAGCAACAAACTGGAACAATTTATTAAATTGTCAACGAAAGGCCAATAACTGACAGAAAACAAAGTGACAAAGAATGTTTGAATTTATATTTCACGCAAAAAAATCAAAATATGGGATATGTGGTAACACTCGTAAGATCTAGAGTAAGGATAGACCGATATTTGCTGGACAAAATGTTTGATGCTGTTTTTGAAGAAGAGAAAGATCTACTGTATTCGCTCTTGTCTTGTCATCTTTTTTTTTCATACATTTTGTGTGGGCATTTAATAATAACATAGAAATAAACAGCTGCTATGGTGATTAAAGTCCTCTATAAACCAAATATATTGATAATTTATCAATATTGATTGTATAAATTGGGAGTCAGCACTTACAAAATAATTAGGGATTAACTAGTTGTGAAGTATGTGCAGGTCTATATCAACATTTAACATAAATGTATGTTGCTTTTACCATCAGCAAAGGATGCATTGTCATTCTTAAATCATTGTTGCTTTGATGATAGAAAGTTTCACGGGCACGCTTACATTGGCGGGAGCTGAAACTGACATCTTTCTGATTAAAATCAATCAAAACTTCAAACATTGAGAGCACTCCTCACACCACAGAAAATGATTCAAAAACCACATTGATGACAGGAGAAATATCCATGTGAAGTTGACCAAAAATGTACAGAGCAAAATAAAGAAAGGTGGAATCAGGAGAGGCTTATGAATGCAGAAAGACGATTAACAACAAGAATCTAGGAAAGGCCTTGACCATTCTCTGAATTATGGGGACGTATCTATCAAGCAAAAAGTATTATTTGTCTCCCATTATATGTATTTGGTTAACAATGCAAAATCTTATACATTTTAAAACACTACAGCAAAAATATAAGGCTGAAGTTGAGGCTTGTTTTTGGTTTTCCTCTCATACATCTTAGATTGACCAATTCTTTGAAATAAATCTTTTAGGGAAAAAATAGTCCAGCCATCGGTCTACCCCTACCTTTAAGAGTAACATATAGAGTCAATGTGGCTTGGTTCTCTTTAGGGTTTTACCTTGTCACTACACTTTCGTATGGTGGAGGTGAGTTCGCTCACTACCATATCTATACACTTCAGTGTGGGCTCCTTCAGCTTTTGGATCTGCTTTTTCACTATAGCCTCGAAGGCCAGGTCAGGGGTGAACAGCCCCGTCCTGTAGGGATAGGCAGGCGGCACGGGAGAGAGAAATAAAAAAAAGACAGAGAAAAAAATGGAGAAAGAGAAGACGTAGAGGCAGCAAATGAAGGGTTATATGAAGAAATATAGAGACAGATAGAGAAAACAAAATGAAAAGAATCCAAGAATAGAGAGAAAGTCAAGGGGGTGAGGCAGCCGACAACCAAATATCCACAAGATATCAGGTCAAAACAAGGAAGAAAGCAGAAGCGAAAACATATGGGGGAGGAAAGCATAAAGGTACAGAGATGAGCTGAACAAAGTAGGTAGAGAGTCGAATTTGGAGGTGGAACAGAAGAAACGACAGATTGAAAGACAGATGAAAAAGACGAGGGGCATGGTGTGTGTGTGTGTGTGTGTGTGTGTGTGGGAAAGGGGGAGGGGGTAAACAGCACAGAAGGAAGAAAAGGCAAGTGAGACATTTGGTTTCCCCTGAAGCCATTCTAAAAGAGGACAGTGCTGGAGTCCCTCTCTATCAATCAAGAGAAAAGGGAGAGGGTGAGATAAAGAAGAAGAAATAGAGAGAGATCCCAGCCTACACAACTCCACCAGCCAAAAGCTCTGAGCCACGAGACCACAGCTGTGCACCCAAACACTCAGCCAAGACACCCTGCTTTCCTCTTCTTCTTGACCCCTTTTCCTTTCCATACCTCTTTTTCCTCTCATTTCCAGTGGTTCCTAACTATGACCACAACATTTATTATCCCAAGGTCTCTAAGTTATTACAGTCCAACCAACATTGACACACGGTTCGGTCATAGCAGATCAATCTGGATAAAGACTACTGGACTACTAGCCAAGTTTGACACTCAAGGGCCTCTGTAGCTGAGTGTGGCCCGAGAGACCCCTTGAAGAGCATCCAGACATAATTGTCATGGCGCCTGTCTGCTGCAGGTGCACAGCCCCAGTCTCACACACAGGAAGTCTGGATGCTGAGGTCATCCAATATGGCTGCCAGATATTCCAAGTGATACATTAATCTCTTAACACTTGGATGTCCTGGTGAACAAGGCTTACTAAAATCAGATAGAAATCAGTATCTGCAACTCCACAAGATTTATACATGTCAGATATTATCAAGCAGAAGTATTTTTTAGCAATGCCATAAACTCGTGTTCTTAGTGTCATTGACTGCTCTAGTATTTAACCCTTTGTAGGCAACCATATACCAGTGACCACTCAGCATCCACACTTGTTTTCTCCAGCACAGCACTCTACCATGGCCATGCCATACCCACCCTACCCAGCCAAACCCATCTGAAGTGGTAGGTAGGCAGGCAGGTACACCGCACCCCACCCTGCCACTCCAGTTGCTCCCTCATTGTTCAAAAACAACAAGGGCTGGAGAGAGCCAGGCAATTACAGTAACAGGGAGTGAACAGCGGAGGGATTTTGTGGGTGAGGGAAGTGGGTTGAAAATGAAAAAAAAAGTTGCTATCCACCGTTTATTTTTTTTTACCTTCTTGGTACACTGCCTAACCGTATTGACTAGTTCAGAAATGACCATGTCCACACATTTGGTGCAAGGCTCTTTAATCTTCCCAATCTGCCTTTTCACAATGGTCTCAAAGGCCATGTCCGGGGTGAAGAGGCCAGTTCTGCCCGTCAGAGAAAGAACCAGCCACAGGCCGAAAAAAAGAGGAAGAAGGTGGAGAGAAAGAAGGAGGGAGGGAGGAGGGTTGGGTAAAGAGAAGAGTGTTAATTGAAAAGAAATCCCTTCCATTTCTGAGCTTTCCCCCATGTCAAACATGAAAAGGAACCGACACGAATTAGAGGGGGAAAGAGAGTGGGGCTGCAAAAGTTGTTACACAACTACATTTTACAGTACTGGGAAAGATATCAAGTAATCTATGGTCAAGCTGGGAGTTGCTGTGATGTCTTCCTCCACAGCACGCATCCAGTCATATCCCCTCAAAAGTTACAGTTAGCGTGTTGGTAGTTATTGGAGAATCCTCTTCCTAGCATTCACTCTGGTTTATGGAAGAACATTTGGGTTTGGCATAAGGGTCTTTTCTGTCTACCAATTTCCAGAAATATTACCCCTAATGAGAAAAGCACCCTACTGACTTTTCAGGAGAACCACTGTCTGAAAAGTTAAAAGCTTTTACGCAGTTTTTTGATGATTCTACAATTGCAGACCCACAAATGATGCTTATTTTTAATATGGCCACTGTCCTGACTGGTTGGTATGTTATCCATAGGTGGAATGTCTATTTGCAGGAACGGGATTTCAGTCAATAAAGAAAATATATGGTCAATATATTTTTTTTTTTTTCCACGGTGGACAGAATGTTTTTGACTTCTGGCTTTCATCATTGCACATCAACAACATTTATATCCTACACTGGGATCCTGTAGATAACAGATGACTCTGACATGAATTAAAACCTTTTATCACCCATATGTTAGATCACACTGGCAAAGTTCATATTCAATAGACCAAGAACAATAGGCATCAAGTGTCTATAGAGCCAAAAAATGTTCTGTCCATAATGGAAGTAAATGAAATATTATTTCTTTGTTGAGTGCAGTCCCATTCCACACATGCTAAAAGGCACAACTAGATGATGATCCATACATTTCACCATTCCGGCATTATTTTTTCTTTTTGTGCTTTTCAGACAATACAAATGCATATATAATCCATAACCGCAGACACAAATTGCCAAAGGACGGGGACTGAGTGAGCTACCATACATCTAAGATAAGGGATTTCACCAACCAGACAGACAGACCGACTGGGGAGACACCAACAGGGATAGACATACAGACAAATAAAAAGGACATGGGAAGGACAGACAAAATTGTGTCATCTAGCCAGCGGTCACCTATCTGATCCCAAACGTCCTCCGTCTCAATGTGTTGATGCCATCAGTATGCAAGTGAGCACTCAAAGTCTAGAGGTGTTTGTGATTAGATAGGGGAAATCAGTTAGATGCAGTCTGGCCAGTAGGGGTGACCCAGACGGAGAGACAGAGGGAGGGA
>OOFE01011394.1:19744-37153 GCA_900323365.1 Monocentris japonica
TCTCTCTCTCTCTCTCTCTCTCCACACACACACACACACACACACACACACACACACACACACACACACACACACACACACACACACACACATTTACAAATGCCCAGAGGATGCCAGCTGCTAGTAGTGACTAGTAGAGTCGTGACTCATTGTTTCTTTGTTACATACACATACAATGCTGTATGAACAACACACACACACACACCCACACACACACACACACTGTTGACCTATTCACTCATGCATGGACACATGAACACATTCTGAAGGGGACGTGTTCTGTCAAAGACAAGAGTCAGTTTTCATCAGCCCAGAGCCTTAGAACAGAAATGAAAAATGCCCTTGTTTGACATTAAAGTGGAACGACACAGCGCCACCGAACAGTTTGATCCACACTATTCTTGTTAAAAACTCCATTTACCTTCTATTCTGTTCCCTTTTGTAATAACTGTGGTTGACTGATAGAAACAGGTAAGTGATAAAAGCCTATTTACTGGTACAACAGCCACATGCACACACACTTTGTATGTTAATTGTTGTTAGAAGTGAAAGAAAAGAAATTCTGGCTGGACATCAAATGCTTCAAAACATAGTCTGGAAAAATCAAGAGTGGAAATTGATCCTTTGTGTACCTTTTGTAAGAGGGAGAACAAAAGTGCTACTTATAAGTTTTGTGACTGCCCCCATGGAAAATGTTTTTCGATAAATACTGATAATGTATCAGAATAATGAATCATAGTCATTCTTTTTCAATTTCAAATGAATATATGGTATCTGCTTTCTGGTGTTTCTTCATGTGAAATTTTTCTTTTTCGTTGGAAAGTTTTTATACACAAATATAAAATGCTGTTCCATAATATGAATTTTTCTGTTCATTTATCTCAGTATATTGTCTCTCTAAGACAATGTAATAATCCTAACTCAAAAACGTATTTGCATCTGCACTGTTGGTCTCTTAATGTATGTCACGTCACTTCCCATTCTCAGGGGCTGAGCCTAATCTAATCCTCCTCCAATGTGAGCAGCAATAACAGCCCCAACACAAGGAGGCTATTTCATTTCCCAGTAGCGACGGGGTCCGGGAAGGATGAGATTGCTTTTTGATGATGAATATTGCACCCACAGAGATTATTGTCAGCCCCATGGTAAAGGGAGCCAATGAAATGGCTGGTTGCTGGCTGGTGGTAGACATCCAGATTAGGCCAGAGCCAATGGGAGAATTTATTGTTGGCAAGCTGAAGACCAAACAGAGATTAGTGATAATCCTCTGTAGCAGTACAACTAGTCTCCTCTCTTCTTCTCGCTCTCTCACTCTTGTTGTTTCCTTAGTTTCTGTCCCTTTCATTGGTTAAATCACTCTTGCATCAAAGAAAAACAGTCAACGGCTGAAACATGAGAGAACCAGGAGATAACCAAATTGAACAACATATGGGACACTATTCATTCATTATCCTGTAACATCTTACACAAAACCCTGTTAATGCCACATTCTTTACACAACCTGAATATAAACTTTAAAACAATTTTCAAACAATGTTTATGTCACATCTGTGTCATGGCATGCTGTGTTTCTACCTCACCCCCTCTTCCACATTAGGGATTAGTTAAAGAGGATGTGGGCCTTGACACAGCCTGATACTGTCACTGTCTTTCATATGAACAGAGCCGCTGATTATCATCAGAATGCTTTCGCTGTTTCACCATGTTATCGAAGGTTCACTATAACAAAGTGAGGGGGCATCTTTGGGGCATCAGCTGGCTAACACATCACATACTGTGTGGTCATGACATGCTAGGTTTGAATCCAACCCAGGACCACTCTTTTCCTCCCACCTTTCTTGTTGCTCTCCACTGTCAACTATCAAATAAAGCAAAAATGCCAAAAAGTAATCTTTTAAAAGGTGGCCATTTGCTGGAGATCTCAGCAGACCCTGTTATTTAACAGAAACTGGACCACAGCCCATAATGCAGAAAGCGCACCCTGCTAAAACACTGCATCAGGACAAACCACATCAGAGGTACAGAAGAAAGAAGTTAGAGTACCTTTTATAAATTCCTAAAGAAATCTAACATCCTTTTTTTTAGTTTTATAACCCATTATGGACTCAGTAAATAAAGTGTGCTTCTATCTTTAATAACATTATACATGAAAGATGGCTCTCTCACTGAGAAGTAGTCATCAAAATGTTACATATTTGTCTTTTAGATAACTGTCCGTGGTCCTGAAACTAGTTTCTGTCTGAAATCTGGTGAGTACATGCACAATCCTTTAGCAAGTATTACCCGAACTAGATTAACTAGACTAAATTTATCAAAATGTTGTACAGATTGAATCTATAAACCCCCTCACACTACCAGATAATCTGGGCGGACCATAGATCCTGAGAAAACCTCAGATTAGGGGTTCCCCTACCGACTATCGGGATCTACAAATATGGTGTTAATCGGCCCAATAATTCTCTCGTGTGTCCACAGGTTTAGCTGATTTGCCTCCTCAAAAACATCCCAGAAAGGTGTGAACATGGACTGGAGGAAAGGTGTGAAAGTGGGGAAGTAGGATGTCACTGTGTACGTGATAATGTTGTCAAATGTCAAAATACTTTAACCAATAAAATGAATAATGGTAGTGCTCGGATTCAGATTTATGAAATCTCTAGTCTTTTTACTGCCATCAGTTACTGGCAATAAATAACCCAAAACTAGAGCTGCAAATCACAGGCCAGCGGGACACAACTGAGGGATGCGGGGCTAACACAGATTCTCATGTGACATGTGCATTGCGTAGAGTGCTCTGAGACATGAGAGAGAGCGATAAAGAGAGCGAAGCGGTTAGGTAGGCTAGGTTGAACGGTGGTGACATAAATTGAACGGTGAAAACAGGAATGAGAACAGGCTTTGTGCAAGAGACAGATAAAGAATACAAGAAGGAGAGAATGTGAAAGTGAGAGCAGAAAAAGATTGAAGGGGAGATGAGGAGGGGGGGGTACTTTCACAACCTTGATTGGGATCTCTGTGCCTCAAACATTTGCTCATACCATTAGCGTAGCATTACTTAACAGCTTGGCTAGCACCTTGAGGTCGACTGTCCTTGTCCCTGTGTCACGCCGGCCAGGCAGGCACGGGAATCACAACTGAAATGTGGCCTACCTAAGACAAGACTGATGTCATGGTGCACTATCAAGCGTAACCATTTCTAGATATACACTCCGTTCAAAAAGGTTTGAGTTGAGCTTCCCATTGCCAGTTTTTGCCCAGAACTGACTTCTTTCAGATTTGATAATACCTTATGCAGAAACATGATACACTGATTACAGACACTAGTTTGAGGATTATTACATGTCTGCACAAAAGTAAAAAATGTTCAACTTCCAACTCTTTATCCATCAGAAATAAGTTATTTATCTCCCTTATTTATCACCCTTTCACTTCACTGGTAAACTAAGGCAGCGATGTCATCACCAGGTCAGAGTAGTAGTGGCCTGTACCAGGGTCATGTGACCTGACAAGGAGACCCCCTCAGCCAAGAGAAGGAGCCTCTGTCTGTTCCCTCGTCCGTCCAAACACAGACCACACAACAGTTAGTGAATGTCATGACGAGTCAAGGCCCATGCTGTTAGTTTATATTAAAAGAAAAAAAAAAAAGCAAGCAGCTTAATGACAGACAAACAGGTTACAGGACTAATAGAAAAAGGGCTAAAATGACTCTTAGAAAGGGAGTGAACAACGTTAATGTGTAGGTCTGTGTGAGAGAGAGGGAGGGGGACAAAGAGACAGAGAGAGGGTGTGTCGTGACATGTAAACACACAGCATATTGTATGTGTGCGTTGGTGTTTGAGCAGATAATGCAAACACAATGGGCCTCTGGGAGGGAAGGAATATTATGGCAAGACAGGACTAGGAGGAAGGGAGGACCTGAGTGACGTCATTACAGCTGGAGAGGGGGAGGACACAAACAGACACGCAAACTCTGTGTGACAGGATACCGGTCTGCAGTCCACTCACTGTTGTAAGACAGCAAAGACTGCAGCCCTTACATGATGAACACACAAACAAAACAAAACTACAGCTAAATGCAGCTTCATTAAAATTACTGCATTTCTTTGTAATAGCGTGTCAATCTATACTGCGTGTGTTAATCTTATCGCTGGACTAGCCCTGAGCATAATCCTTTAAAAAAGGACTGTTTCACTTCCCTACTTCCTGTCACAACCATCTAAAGCTCTGGTCCTTTGGGCAAGGCCTAATGACTAACGACTCAATAACTATTGTTTTTTTTAGCCAGTAGTAACTGGGATGTTAAAACAAGAGTACCTAAAGGGAGCTTGAAGTTTTTGGGTTGTGTGTTGTTACATTTGAAGGTGGACAGGTGCTTAGCAACATCAATAGCACTATAGTACATCAGTACATCATTCACCCTTTTAGACAAAATAGATACTCCTTCTACAAATTGTATTAAACTTCGGGTTTCTGACTCCTTTGGCATGTAAACAGTAGGGTGCCATGGAGGTCATTACAGGAGCAGCCTGCTACCTGTTAAGAAGGGAATTAGCACTGTGGCCATGTGGTGAATTGTTCGTCTCTGTTGCCGAACAAATGTACAAGAGAGAGGAGGCAGCAGGAAAGAGAAACAATCCCAGATGTTAGCACGCAATTAGGTCTACCAGAGAAAGGGGGATTCATTAAAAAGACTACTGCCATGTTATTTCCAATCAGTTGCTGCACAAGTGGATCCCTGCCCCTGCAGTAGGATAAATCATGGGTTGATGTCACCGTTGACATAATACTGGAATACCCTTGTTAAATGGGAATTGTCATCGCGCTGGCTTAGGGCTATGCATGAAGTCTGACCTTGCCCAAGCATGAAATACTGTTGAATCACACACTATGTACACACACTGGTAGAAGTGTGATGAAAAATGATGTTGAACATCTAGTGGCTTGAAAAGTCAACAGTATGACCACAAATAAATTGCACTGCGATGAGAAAGCTCAAGAACATGAAATGATTTTTAAAATTTTATAGCAGGACTGACTGTCAGTTAGCTAGTACCACCTATGTTGTCTACATGCAATAAGCCGGTTCACTTATAAGCACTGACAGATGGATGCTGAGCTGAGCTGAAAGGGCTCAAAGCTCAGGTTGTCTCTCTCTCTCTCTCTCTCTTTCCCTGCCCCCCTCTCTCTCTCTCTCTCTCTCTCTCTCTCTCTCTTTTCGCAAGGTCATACTGCAGCATAGCAGATTGGTTCCCCAGGGTTTGCTTTGTATCCTAGATGATCTATGTGGGACTTCATGAAGCTAAAACATTTTGTCCATATTTTCAAGATTGAAACAGGGCAACATTTTGCACCTCTCTTGGGTCTGACTTAAGTGGCTTATGAACAACAAAATGGTAGCCTCGCCAGAGAATCAATAACACATGCAACGTTTTCGCTGGAACTGCATCATCTGTGTTTACAGGAAGTCAGCACATGCGAATTGCCCTGGTCTTTAATGGATCACATACGATTTATCATAATAAAAATATAGATCTTAATGTCACTTCGACCCATTATTTCAAATGCCTGGCACATTATTGGCAGTGGTGGTGTATTGAAACGGATGATGGTACTATTGTAACGGGTACCAGCCAATTGAGACCCTGCAATAACCACGACTTTCGGGTATCATATTGACGACCACTTATAATGAGTTGTACGTTTAACAGTAACACGTCTAGTTGTAGTTAAGCCAGTGCAGCAATTAGGCCGAGCCGCTGGATTTATGGAACAAAATAATCTCCTGGGGTTTAGCACTATGTCCTTTAGGAAGAGGGTAGAAAGATAAAAGGACACCAATTGATGACACGTGCAATAATTTAAACAATTCAATGACATCATGGGAATCTCAATAACGCCAGTAGGTAAAGCCTAGAAAGGGCCTGGGGGGATGGGGATAGGTGTGAAATGAAAGCCATTGCGGCCGTCTGATGCGTTGGCGC
The DNA here is from genome assembly GCA_900323365.1 of Monocentris japonica. Taxonomy (NCBI): domain Eukaryota; kingdom Metazoa; phylum Chordata; class Actinopteri; order Trachichthyiformes; family Monocentridae; genus Monocentris; species Monocentris japonica. The sequence continues at coordinate 25,723 of OOFE01011394.1, forward strand.
ACCGACACAGAAAACCCACTTACTTCCCGACGAAGTTCTCCAGCACCGAGCTTTTCCCTGCACTCTGACCGCCGACCACGGCAATCTGCGGCAGGTCCATGTTTGCATTTTGGCCGATGGCAGAGAAGGCATCCTGCATGCGGTTCACCAGAGGAATCAAATCCTCCATTCCCCGGTTCCCCATCTCTGCAGCGCACTAGGTCTCTCCTGTTCAGAATGGAGTGATACTGAGGGAGAGCTCGTCCCTCCCCTGTCACCCTCGCGTTCAGATGGTGCCGGAACGTTTGCAATTCGTATTTCTATTTACTTTTCGGTTTGCTCCCTCATTGGTTGCGCCTCCTTGGTTGTCAGCTGCTACTCTCTCCCCCCGTTTCGACTGCCGTGTTCACTCCTTTCTACCAAGCACCAGAGGGGATGAAGATGATCTCGCTTTTTCTCAGGAGAGATCCCTGCAGTTCCATATACACACCGCTCGGTGGTGATAAACACTTTGTTGGCTAGCAAACTATGCACAAATCCTGATCCTCATGAAGTCTAATCTTATTATCTTATTCAAAAAAATTGGAAATGCTTCTCAGATGAACCGTTTCCCCTTCTTATCTTGCCATCCTACTACACTCTCTGGTGAGTTGTGTTGACCTGTCCATGGTGCTGAATCTGTTAGCGCTGACACTACACCCTCCGGGACAATAGGGGGCACACTACGGCTTTTCAGAGTGTTGTTATGGTTTGCGCATGAGCACTGCGTCAATCAGAGCGTAAACAGGTGAAGTGAGTGAGTGAGTACTTCAGTCTTTGCACAGATCCCATTGGGCAGGTTAGACTAGGGCTTCTTCTGTGGCTGTGAACCCAAGAGGGTCTCGCATTCTGTCCAATGTCTTTTATTTTCTGCGAGAGGCTTATTTGATTTAGCCAAAGGGGATAATGTCCAAGGTTTTTCTAAGCTACTGATAGCACTGTGAGACCTAGACATGTCTTTAACTTGTCTTTAACTTTGACACATTTGTTTAGCACGTGCGTCTGCTATCTCTGATGTCTGGTGACAATGACTATTCGTGAAGATTCATACATAAATAAAACATACTGCTGTACACATTAGCTACATCCCGATACATGTGATAAAACGCGCCCCCTGGCGGCGGTTTGGGACGACATCCAGGTGAGGTGAGGTTAACAAGCATGACATGTACAGTGTGAACTCTTTAAGTACACACACTATATGTGGCTTGTCTGGCTTCTAGTAAAACGAATGTTCTGCGCCCTCCCGCAATGTGAATGCAATTCTCGCCAGGGATGCAAAACTTGGCATAATGCAGTTGTCGGCGGGGATGCAAAACTCGGCAAAACACATGTCGAGAGGACAGTGACTTCCTTAGGGTGGAATATGATTTGAATTATCTTGATAGTTAAACCAAAGATCTTTGACAATGAATAACTAGCTGCATGAACTTTACCAGAACTATCGTTTTGTAAAATAAACGACACCATAAACTATTGACAACACAACAATCATCGCACTAAAATATTGTAAAAACCCAATCCCGTCTGGCGCAGGTCACCCGCAGGTAATTTCAGTCAATGAGGGACAACTGTCTTTACATGGAAGTGGAATCGTTGTCTGCTTTAACTGAAAGATCGATAATATAATAAAGTGCTATAATATTATTTTTTTTACTGTCATTTACGTTAGTGTGTAGATGTCAAGCCTTTTCTCACTCGCCAGAGGGCGACATGACATGATCAGTTACCCCAACACTAGAGGCTGGATTGTAGTGCAAGTTGCACCAGGCTCGAAGGAACTATTTAACCCTGTGCTGTGACTTACGTTGGCTATTTCAAATTATTGTCGCTTTCCTCGCTAAAAAGTAAGTCATCACAGCAGTAGGTAACACAGCGTAATTGTAGAACGTTTTGCAATTGAAGTACAGCTTGCTTTCTTTTAGTTAGCCAGTTGATTATTATGCTAAGCTAACTTGTTAGGTTCACAGACTTAGCGGTAACGTTAGCTAATGTTAGCTTTCACTGCAGGTGCAATTAATTTATATACTGCAAGATGACTAACAAGATACTAGTTTATGATCAGAGGCTGCTCTGTTCTGAAAAGTACATTTTGTGAAGTTTGTAAATAGAGTAAGGTAACTATCGTGAGGTAGAGCAGGAAGAAAAGTATTGTTAGCCTATTGGCTAACATTAGTTGTCATCGCGGATTCTTTGGTTGTCACTAACCAATGTTCGACCGACCTGTTGTCTCATGAGATGCGCACTATTATTGAATGTCTGTCTGCATGATAAGATGTTTTTACAGTGGAGTATTTCATCAAACGTCTTTGGTTTTCTCCTATCCAAGGATCTTCCTTGAGGTATCAAAGGTTTTAAGAGGTATCAAAATATTTGTACCTCATAGCCACGGTCCTGTCAACTGCGGTGTATCGAGAAATTAAACACCGGGATGTTCAATCCACACATTCATCAACAACAGCAGCAGCAACAGTTTCAGCAACACCTGAGGCAGCTACAGCAACTTTTCCAGCAGCAGCCTCCGCCTCCACCACCGCAGCCTCCTCCGGCGCATCATGTTGCCCATCACCACCACCAGGCACAGCGGTAAGATGGGTAACTCGAGTTCGGGGATTAGCAAGGCCCTCTGGATGAAACAAATACTGTTGACAATGGCCGGATTGGCAGCCCTCACACAACAAATGCAGTTGTGGGATAATTAAACATTTGTAGTTGAGCAATATCTGGAATTTTGACTCCTAATGTTTCTAATGGGCGGGGATTGAGCGTTGGTCGGGGGGCGGAGAGAGCCCGGAGGTCCAGCCAGAACAACTAGGCGACCTGCGCCTAATGAACCAACCTGTCTGTTATGTTCTCTAGTGCCGGTGATGTGCACTTTTTAGAAAGTTGGTTTGTCATTGGTGCAGAAGTAAAAGACTAAGGCGAGAACTCGTATCTTCTGTGTCCCTCCTGGTTAGACACTCCTTCAATTGTCAATCAATATTTTTTTTCTAAAGCTATTAAGGAATATAGGCAGTTTCTGATAAAGGCTAGTCCATTTCAGAATGGCAGAGCTATTGGAGTTAAATTCGGAACTGCTGCTCCTCGTAAGTAAGACAAGTGTGTATGTATCCATGTGCAGAAGTCTCATTTTGTTTTGCACTATTTTTTTTCTAAATTAATTTGTGATTCAGTGCATGCACATGCAGACATGTTGATTTGTAAAACACAAACTAATGTGCTATGCAGTCAGAGTCCTATTCTAGAGGTCGGTGTTGTGTAACACTGTAGTGGGGGGCAGTGAGCTATGTGATTGGACAACAGAGCAATTCTAATTAAGTTAATCAATAATGTAAAACAGCCAGTGACTCAAATGTACAGTTGGCCCATTGCCTACCTGGCTTACTTATTAATCACACTATTGCAAAGATCTGGCCTAGTATTAGCTAATGTCAGTTGGTCTGGCAGTATGTGAAATACATTTTCAGTTCTGTCATAAAGCAGACCAACTCTGTCTTGGTTGTCTGGTATAGACCTTTTGGTTAAAAACAAATGAGAAATCACTTCACAATAGCATGATGGTGAGACAGTTGTGAACTTGGTGAGGTGAATTCTGGTATAAAAAGGATGTGAATGAACCTGCCTAATCTAGCCTACTTCATTACCTATTGTGTCATATCATCCACGTAGATCCAATTGATTTAGTGCAATGACACATTCTAGGCACAGCATCATTAAATCCAATAAGTCACATGTTAGTTACTATGTGTGAAGCTGTCTCTGGATGAAAATATTGGTGCCACCAGTGGGGAAAAAAGTGAGTCTGAGCCATGCAATTAGTACAGCAGCATCATTGATTGCTTGCATTTTGCTACAAATCTCAGTAAATGTATCCTTTTTTCCCCCCTTTAATTTTTATTGATTATCTATGGTGTAATGATTGGTTAAAATAACATGCCTATTGATTCTCTCCTGCCCAGAACCATCTCTGTGCCTCCTCAAGCAGCTCCTCCCCCCAGGATGGTCAACCTGTGCCAGGCTACTCAGACTACCATCATCGCCCCCAACCCCATGCTGCAGGGAGCCCTACTGATGCAGCACATGCAGGGTACCGTTAGAATTACAGTATAAAGACAGTAGCTAGGAAAAGGACTAAAGCCTAAACCCCTACATAAATTAGCACAACATAATCAGTGTTTGGGGAGAAACTGCACTAGGAGATAGTGCATAATCTACTTACATGCATGAAATCAACCAATTTACAAAGGTCAATAATTTTATTTTACTAATCCTGTCTCCTCTCCTTTCCCTGCATATATTTGATCCTACCCATCTGTCTCCCCTCCTCCTCCCGTATCATCCAGGCAACATGCGGGGCTTTGCAATGGGTGGCCAGCAGTACCGTCAGTTCTTTGCAGCAGGGACCAGGTCCTCCCTGCTGGGACCTGTTCCCATGGGTGTGGCCATCAAGTCCCCCCTCATGGGCTTCCCAGCTGCCCGACACTTCAACCCCCATGCTCGCTACTACAATAACACCACCGCTACTACCTCCTCCACCACCACCACGGTAATTATTAGAGCATTGTTAAACTGCTGTTCATGTGTTGATCTATTCCACATGATTCAAAGCCAAAAACGGCTCAATACAAACAGTGCTGGGTTTACAAATTCAGTCTAGCCATCATACTTCTATACAACAGAAATCATCACAATTGAGAATTTCCATCTGCTTACTTTTAGTTGTAGCTATACTCAACTAAATAAAGTAAATCACTTGCAATAAACTCAAGGAGCGTATCTTTCTTAGTTATACAGCAACAATCAGTACTCTGACAATCCAAGTCTGATGCATCCAAAACAGCATAATAAAATGATTTTTGATTTTGAGCGCACAATCAAAATCAAATTCTTTCCAGTTCTGACAAGTTCCACGCTGTCTCTGATTTGGCCAGTGTGGATGCCAACTTTGTACAAACTAGCCAGTTCACTGTCCATATATCTGTAATCCCTTCTATCTGGCTGTGTGTGTAGGACTTTGCAGCTCGCCAGCCGGACAGGAAGCGGGACAATGAGCAGAGGGCAGCAGGGAGCGCAGATGGCCAAGCAGCAGCCAGCAATACCAGTGACACCAATGATAAGGCTGGAGCAGGTAGGGCTACAATCCAGCAAGCACACTAACCTTTTGTTTATTGTTTTCAGTGTCGGGCACCTCAGGATTTACAAGTTGAATGTCACAAAGATGCCATATGTTTACTTTGGTCCCTTGCCTGCACAAAATGCTATAACGTAGAATACTTGAGGAAAAGATTGGGGAAGTTTTTTGATGGGTAATATTTTTTGTTTTCATTCTGAATTTGAGTTTGCGAGTTCTTTGATGGAGGGCAAGATGCTTTCTGGAATGACAGAGAATTATCATTTAAGATTCCACCCACAATCTAGGAGTTTAGTTATTTGGATTTGGCCACTTTGATGAGATCAACTATGGTTTTAGTCTTCTCCCTTTCATTTGTCTTCCTCTTTTGTGTTAGGAGAGTATGTGTGAAAAGGTAGCAGCATAACTAACGGTGTGTTTGACTCTACCCCATAGATGGAGCAGTGGGAGGAGCAGATGGACACACACAGCCCTTGGCTGAGCCAATAGAAGAGCCTGCAGTCAAGAAGCAGAGGACAGAGGGGTATGGTGCCTTTGGCCATCATTTTTTTTTGTTTGTGTTTCATCTGAACTTTTCAAATTGGATCAAACAATTAGTGTTTCAAAGGGTCGTGGGATTCCTGGGATTTCGAGAGGTGTAGTCCACTCAGGGAATTTTACAAATGGGTCACTTTACAGGAATATGCCATATGCATTAGAAGGTAGGGCTGCACAGTAAGGGCTTAAATGATAATCCCACTCATTAATCACAATATTCTTGATTTGAGGAATGACATTTTACTGCACGTTTTGCATCTTATATAAACACCTTGACCATAGCAGACATTCGAATTAAATGACAGACATATATTTTATTAATTGTGCCACCCAATGAGACAGTGGCTTTCATTTGTTTTAATCAATTGTATGGCCACTTCTCCCCAGCAAGCCCAACTATAGTGTAGTGGACTATTTACTCCATTAAAACCTTTCTAGCTTAAAAACAACATTTAAAGGAAGAATCCACCCTCATACTTTTACACTGTAAAATATCATCAGTTGGTGATGTTCAATGCATACCTGGAGATCTGTGTTTTAATATAGTTTATTACTTGTTTTCCCTTAATCTGCCTCTTCTACTAGTTCTTCAGTAAGTGATTTCCTAGATTTCCCAGAATGACTTTCAACATCGCCTGAAGAAGGGGGTTCTCTGTATTGCATACATATAGGGGGAGAGGGCGATAGTCGTTTTTCCAGTTGAGAAAAAGTGAGAGTGGCGAGTGAACAAAGCGGTGGTGCGCCGTGCCCAAATTACAGAAAAGCAGTCAAAACGTATTGAGACATTGTTATAGCTCAACAGAAATGCCCTCTTCTCTGTTCCTTTCTTAACCCGCTACGTTTGCCCACCTCTGTCCTCTCTCAGGTCAGAGGAGCCAGAGGAACAGTCTGTTGCTGAGACTGACGGGGAGGTCCTCTCTCCAGAATACAACAACGACACAGAGGATGGCCAAACTGATGGTAAGAACCCACACCATCCAAACGATCAGTTTAGAGAGTAGATTGTTATAGATACTTTGTTTGATTTTGACATTAACTAAGCACTAACTGTCCGAATGTAGTGCAGCTTAGGTCAGTTGAGTTTTAACACCCATGTTTGTGTTGGTTTCTCTTGACCTCTTACCTTTGGCTCTGTCCCAGACTGCATCATTCTGGAGGAAGGGGGGTCCACAGCAGGATCTGAGGCTGTGGAGGCACTGGAGGAGGTGAGAGGATCCACATATCTCATGGGATATTTGACATGTTGTTCATTTGTAGAGAAAATATGTTGCAAGCTATCAATGAAGTGCAATGTAATATTTTTAATGGATGGACACTGGACAAGAAATGCACAATCCTGGATTGTGATGTGGTTTTTATGTAGGTACATAGCTTGCCAGACAGTGACAAAGGAGATGCACCACTGAGTGAGGAAAGCCAGCAAGTTAACTCGGCCCTGGAGGAGACACCAGAGGGCCAAGGGGCCCCTTTAGCACTACCAGGCAACGAGGAGGAAGGCAGGGAGGGTGCAGAGGAGGGAGCCAACAAGTTCTACTGCTACCTCTGCAGCATTACCTGCCACAACCAGCAGGTAGGTAGACTGTGCATAACACACATGCACAGAGGTAGTGGATTGTACTGTTGTCAGGTGAGCTCAGCACTGGACTCAGTGGCCTTCTCTGACCCTGTAAGCCAGCTATGACCTAGCCCTTTCCTGAAACACAGCATGATGAACCCAAAGAGAGTGGAATGGTAACATATATCTCTCAGGGGAATGTACAAAAGGTTGAGAAAGTCAGAATGATTACATCTTCCTAATCTCTATCTCTTTTGTTTTCTCTGTTTTTTTTATTTATTTTTTTTTATAGAACTTCAGGAGTCATATGAATGGCATTTCCCACCAACAGAGGATGATGGAGATCCAGCACATGAGCAATGCCTGCCTGGTTACCCTGTTGCCCCGAGTCCAGGAGTCTCTGCAAGGAGCACACAGAGACGGGTCAGTGTTACACACACAGAGATACACCCTTGACGTCTTTATTGTTTTCTGATGTGGGCACTGTTTGAAAACAGCAGCATAGTGTCTTGAGGCTTCATTATTCCCCTTCTGTGTCTTGGATAATTCATGAGTCTTTATTCTCTACAGAGAGAACAGACCAGGCCTGCAGCGTTGGTGTGCCACTTGTCAAACCAACTTCACCAGTAACGTCAAGGACCACCGGTGCACCGAGGAGCACAAAGTAACCCTCACTATACAGTTTGTTTGGCCATGCTAGTGCAGACAAGATATTTACTGTAATGTTGGGTACAGAAACTTCCATAAAATTATGATGTGCCTCCCTCCGCAGCTCGCCAGTAAAACAGCCAGCCCCTCCTGCACAGTCTGCAAGAAGAACTTCAGGACCTCCCAGCTTTTTGTGGAGCACATGCAGTCCCAGGAGCACAAGCAGAGAGTGGAAGAGGTGTCTATCTGTCTTTGTATCTGTGTGTATGTTGTATCTGTGTGTATGAAGTATTTCCCTTGCCATACTGGTACACCTCTTCTCTGTTCTTATTGCTGCTGACTAGTTTCGGGAAAAGGGGGGCGCTGAGGCCTTGACTGACCTGTCTGCCATGGACACAGAGGGCTGGCTGGTGGATGAGGAAGAGGAGGAGGGAAGCGAAGAGGGAGAGGAAGGACAGAGAAACGATGGCGAGCAAGAGAGCTCCCGCAAACAGGTCAAGCATCTGTTTGCTTCCAAATACTTATTTCTCTCATTCATACTGTCACAAGCCTTTTAACTTTTGCACTTAAAGGGTAATACCTTTTTTTTTTTTTTTTTAAGTTTATGCCAGTTGTCTAGATTGCCTCACTCCCAGTCAGCATAGTTGGAGATATCAGGGCTTGTTTTCCAAGCCATTTGCTGCCATTCATTTTTGTACAGCATGAAGTTCTACTTAAATTGCCCAAGCAACATAATCCAGTAAATCACAGTAAACCGGAGGACACAAAGGGAAGTCTCTGCCAGGAAATAATCCCTCAAAAACATGTCACCCTACAAACTTTGTCACATCCATCTTGTATTTGTTGGCTGGGACAGCAGTTAATTTCAAAACATTTAAAAACAATGAAAAACGAGTAAATTGCATATGGACTGCATTGCAAAATGATATGGGGAAATGTAAACTACATGTAGACAGTGGTAATGGGCTGTAACTGTAAATGGCACAACCACGCTCCTTTTAGATAGACTGAAAAATACTATGATGACTTGGTGAATGATTTGGTTTTACCAAGTGTCTGTGGTGTCTCCGTACAGGATGGCTGGTCCTCCCTGACAGAAGTGACCCTAAAGGACATGGCCAAGGATGAGCAGTATGACCCTGGCACAGTCTACGGTGAGTAACGAGCTCTCACCAACTCCCAGTTCTTCAATGATCATAGCTAAATTAATTCCTCAGTTTTCCTAACCTTTTTCTTGTTTGTTTTTTTTCTTCCTGATCATATCCCTTATTATTCTATAACATGTCTGAGTGAATTTTATTTTTGACCTTTACCCTAGGGTCCAGCTTTTTAGTTCCAGTGGCTGGCTTTCTCTGCCGTCTCTGCAACAAATTCTACCACTTTGAGTCATCAGCCCTACACTCCCACTGCAAGTCCCTCAAGCACTTTGAGAACCTCAAGGTTAGTTTTTATGACTTCATCAAGCTCATTTACACGACATAACCAAACAGGGAATTTCTGTGACTCTTCTTGTATTGCCATTGCCAACAGAAATGATGTGTTTAGGGGATCAGGTGTAAACTGTATAATATAATGCTTTTGATCTTTTGTTCTAATCATTTTGAGAGGTAGCCTTGGCTGTGGCATGCCTATCGTTACATTGATTCTTTGGTTTGAAGCTTGGCAGATCACTGGTCAAACATATTTAAGCTCTCAAAAGACTGTGCATGTCAAACTTACATGTAAAATAATGAGCACTAATGTGTTATGTGTTTTTTTTTAAATGGGATAAATGTAGTGTGTTTGTGCTGTCTCTTCTCAGAAGTACAGAGCCTTGCACAGCAAAAAGGACGAAGCTATGGACTCTTCCAGAGAGCCCGTCTTAGTCAGCAACTCTGAGGACAACCTCAGGCCAGTAACAGAAACCACCATAGACTGTTTGGATGGAAATGGCAACCACAGTGTCTCTGGTTCTAATACCCACTCCGCTGACACAGATTTGGTGGCGAGCAACCTCCAGTCCATGCAGCCTATCGTTACGATCACCCGACTGAGACTGCCGCCAGACACCCAGCAAGAGGAGCAACAACCAGGACCCACCTCAACCCCGCAGGACCTCACCACCACCTCAGCAACCAGCACCAGCTGCACAGACCAAGATGTCAGCCTCCACACTTTGGAGGAGGAGACTCCATCCCAGGCCTCTATAGTTCAGGAGAGTCCAGCTGAGCTGCCTGCTAGCAAGGGAGAGGAGCCAGACTCGACGCCAGTGTTGGCTGTTGAAGATACTAAAGAAGAAGAGGAGGAGAAAGAAGCTTCTGCTGTACCAGGGAAGAAGGGAAGCACAGGGAAGGCAAAAGCCACACCCAAAAGGAGGTCAGGGAGGGCTACATGCAGACGTTGAGCCAAAGTAAAGAGAGGATACTCTGTACAATCACAACCTTAGGAGAGGATTTTTCATTATGGGAAGAGGATCTACCATGCGCTCTTTCTTGGAGCACAGACCAAGAGGTGAACAACCCGGCATCCCCATATTGTTGGCATTTTTAGTGAAACACAAACGCATACCCGCAAATGGGCCAACTTTTGATGGGTATTCAGTGTGGAACAGTGAGGGGGAAACTTTGTAATGTGAATTGCTTAGGGTGGGAAACTTACACCTGCCACCCCATCATCAAATTCAGTTAAAAATCATCAGTGGCAATAAGCCTCTTAATTTTGCCAGCCAGTTAGACAACAATATCCATGGGTTAAAGTGAAAATGATCACTTATTACATTACATTAGTCATTTACAGTAAGTGTCTTCACCGTAGGTAGGAAAGAGAACTACTAAACAATTTGTAAGTGCATCTCCCCAAACAAGCATCTAAGAGCATAACCAAATCAAATCACATTTATTTGTTTATTTGTAACCAGTGCTATAGTAAAAGTACAATAAGCTATTTTTAAAAAAATATGTAAACTTTACATGTAAGTAAAGTTATGGACTTTAATTTCTGTGCTCACAGCACCATTACCTCCCAGAACTCACTAAATTGGATGTAATGAGCTCTCAAAACCCCCCCATTTTCTATTTCAGTCATGAACATTTTTCTTGCTTTAACCCATGTACACTCACCGGCCACTTTATTAGGTACACCTGTTCAATTGCTTGTTAACACAAATAGCTCATCAGCCAATCACATGGCTGCAACTCAATGCATTTAGGCATGTAGACGTGGTCAAGACAACTTGCTGAAGTTCAAACCAAGCATCAGAATGGGGAAGAAAGGGGATTTAAGTGACTTTGAACGTGGCATGGTTGTTGGTGCCAGACAGGCTGGTCTGAGTATTTCAGAAACTGCTGATCTACTGGGATTTTCACGCAGAACCATCTCTAGGGTTTACAGAGAATGGTCCGAAAAAGAGAAAATATCCAGTGAGCGGCAGTTGTGTGGACGAAAATGCCTTGTTGATGTCAGAGGTCAGAGGAGAATGGGCAGACTGGTTGGAGATGATAGAAAGGCAACAGTAACTCAAATAACCACTCGTTACAACCAAGGTATGCAGAATACCATCTCTG
>OOFE01011398.1:0-18560 GCA_900323365.1 Monocentris japonica
GTCCTGACATGGCTGACCACTCATTTCCTCTCCCTGACCAGGTGCTGAGGCCAGACAGATGACCTGAAATGAGTGTGTGTGTGTGTGTGTGTGTGTGTGTGTGTTTTGCTAGTTAAGATTCCCACTGAGCACCAATCACCTCCCAGTTCCTAAGAAAATGTTTACTCTATTTCACTTTGTCCCTTCATTTTCCTTCTTTTGTAGTCCCTCCTTTTCTCTCTCACTCTCCCTCACACACTGTCAACCTCTCAGACAGAGTTAATTCATTTACCACTCATGAGATGTTTTTATTGGTTGTTCCTGGTTGGTCTTAATTATCATGTGGAGCTCCTGCTGTGTGTGTAAATCAGTACCTTGTCACACACACAAGTGCAGCATAGCCACCTGTGACAAAACTCTCAAGGAGAGAGACTAGTAGGGTACAAAAGAAAGAGAGACTACAGGGCAATATGGCATGAGAGAGAGAGAGGTTGTTTCTGGGATAGTACAAGTATATTCCATATTCTTCATTTTTGTTTTGCTGTTCACTCATCATGTGACTCATCAGTAGCTGAATAACAATAATGGTGCCAGGGGACTGTGCACTCAAACACTTTCCATATCCCTGAGAGGTACACACACACACACACACACAGACACACACACACAGTCATGAGCTGTGCCTGGTCACAAACAGCTGCTGCTCCACCAGCAACCACCCTTGACACAAAAAAGGAGGAAAGGGTAAAACTAAGAGCAACAAAAAGGAGGGGAAAGGGGAGAAAGAGAAACAAGAGTGAGTGAGTGTAGAGAAAACAACAGAAAAAGTGTGTCTTTTTAAGAGAAGGCAATCTCACCCGTTTATTGAATCTAGCCTTTGTGAGATTGTGTTTGAATGCGTGGTGTGTGGTGTTTGATCCATCGACCAGTCTCCTTGACACTTTTTCGGTAGCGCTGTGACCAATCGAAGACACTCTCTCTTTCTCACTCACTCTCTCTGTGGTCCAGCTGCTTTCTCCATTCTCTACCAGCCACACACAGTCACCTGATCAATCACATTCACACATTCTGGGTCATGCACATCACACATGGGCACACGCATGCACAATATCTTACACGCAATCATACACAAACACAGAGTAAAATGTACACGATTCAGAACCAAAAAGAAGGAGGAGACGATACTGATGATGAAGAAGATGATACTGATGATGACAAATAAAAATTTAACCACAAGACTCCTCATCATCATCCCCAATAGACTCATACCAACCCAGAGCTCTTGTCCTCACAGTCGCCTTCAGTCCGTGCAGCTTCACTGTGACAGCAGTCGTCAGTCCGGTCCAGGTCCAGTTTCCAAACATTTCCCTCTCAGGTTGGAATAATAAACGATGAGACTGGGCAGGTCAGATCAGAGAGACCAGTGTGTATTTTCCAACAGCAGAAGACTGGGGCCCCATACTAAGGCTCTAATGCCTTACAGATGGTTCCACTCACTTTAGTCAACTACAGGACATACCCTCTCTCCATCCTGGCTGTTTGATGTGCCTGACTCTACTCCTGATACGTCTGTGTAGACATTTTGGGAGGATGTACTCTATACAGCAATTTATCAGGGATTTACCTTGTCTGATAATAATCTGCCTGTCACAGTCTACAGTGCATATTGAGGATATCTCACTGTTGTTCCAACTCAAGTTATTAGAAAAATACTGAAACCAGCAATGACAATAAGAAGCAAGTAGATGTTAATCTACTCGTTTGTCTTTGCTGAAATTGCCAGACAGCTTGCTTCAATACTTTAAGATAGATACAGAGACTTCAGATTACAGATCTCAGATTGTAGTGCAATTTTGCCGGAAGGCCAGCTGCTTGGAGCTGGTATTCTTGCATATAAACAGGATGACACGAGCTGACAAAACCCCTTCCACTTGGTTTTAATCTAATCCAAGGTCACATTATTTTAATCATTGTGTGGTCATAATCATATTCCTGTTGAGAAAGAAGTCTCGTCAGTTTGTTTCATCACATGAATTTCTCTCTTCACTTCTCTATTACCATGATGCAGGTAGTTAAAGGTCATTTGTAATATCTGTAATTGCACAATGCTCTCTATAATGGAGGTCAGAGAAATGTCACTTGGCTGAATGCTACCATGCTTGATTACTGGTGCATGGTTTGCTATGGCTCACAAACCTGTAGAGTACAGAAAAACTCACATTTAAACCCTCGATTCTTGTGAAAGCAGAATATTGCACTCATCAAGGGACACCAATCATATCAATTGAGTTTTGGAAACTTTTAGTTCATTAAGGCTGCTTTCACTGACTTTAAATGAAAATCTATGCTTCCAAGTTTGACGGCTCAACACTTTCCAATTTGGGCTATTAAGTTTAATATCCTGCTTGTAAAAATCTTGGTCTACTGCTCTTCTGTTGTTGAGCAACTAATGACTTTTGAGTCTTGAATAACTGTTGTTTACCGAGCTCACCAACAGTATGATAATCTGTACCAACACATAATTATCTCTAAAGATTTCTCGCTGTCTCTTGGCTGTTCTTACCCCTGAATTTCATTTGACTGACAGCTTTTCAGTTAGGGTAAATTGTCTTATCATTTAAATGAATTTGATTTGGATGAAATTCTGCTGATGGAACGGGCCGTGCCTCCGTTCATCATCACTTTATTTTATTCTAATAAAGAAAACACTTTCATAACAGACAGATTATTCAATCATGTTGTTTTCCATAACTCGGTGGAGTGGACCAGTCTGCCTTGTTCTGTCAGGAGGACAGTCAGAAGAGGCAGTAGAACAGAGTACAGAGGGGCTTTGTAAAGGTAACCAGGAACACACACACACACACACCCCTACCAGCACCACGACGGCAGGCAGTCCCACTCCGTTTGGGGTAAAAACACAGAAATTAAGCGCTGCGTGCTTGTGGTTTTTAATTTAGCGTGCTGACAACCATCCAATAGTCCTGTGGCGACATTGGATAACTTTATGGCCCTAGCCCAGCACAGCCTGGGACAGGGACCAGGACAGACACCCATTCCATAGCCAACCCCCTACACACACACTTCATTGAGCCTTTCATGTGAAAGTATTGAATTGCTACTGCAGTTGTACAGCATTTGATCAATCATTTCAGCCAGGTTTTGGGAGGACATGACAGAGCTATTGACGATGTATATCAAATGATAAAAATTTAAAAAATATATAATGAAAACAATAATATACAGTAATTTAAACAAAATCTAAACAGATACACATAACAACCAAAGACTGTATTGGTTGCCGTGGTCTCCTTTTATTACCTATTCAGGAATGAAATACCATCTCACATGGATAATATTGATACCAGCTGCATGCATGTGTACATTTGTGTGTGTACGTGCTTTTATTTATGTGTTGGTAAACCACCATTATGCTGACTGCCAGTTGGGTACTGCTGGCTGAGTACATCATAATCTTAAAGTTGTGTAGACTGCATTGTTCTTATTGTTAGTTTATTCCTAACCTTGGGTGACAGATTGTACCAAGTTTCTCCAATCAATGAAAGGAAGATTTGTAATGCGTTTAAGGTTAACAAGTTCCTCTGGGATCAGGTTACCCCAGTGCCATTACTGGCTGTTGAGTGATGAAAACAGATCTGACACTTTACCTTTGCTCAGTAGAAGCATGTGCCTTGGTGTCTTGACTATTGATTAGTTAATTCCTGTCATGAGTTGACAACATTGACATTCTGTCCTGTCCCTCACCACCATTAGACTCAGTGTCAGTATGACCTTGGTGGTATGAGCTGAACATGCTAACGTCATACAAGGATGGATTGCCTGGCACAAATGATTACTACATTATACATGCTGATAAAGGCATGTTGTGAATATCTTGACCCAGGAGAAAACAAATGATATCTTGATTTAATTTACCTGGAAATTGCTATCGCAAATGGCCATCGCATCATAAAACCCTTTCTAACTTACAATGAGGATAGAGGCTGTCGAGGTGGGGCGTTCCTGTTTGGAGATAGATACCTTAGCACACTAGCAGGCTGGTTATTATGTCTGTCAGATTCACATCAAAATGTACTGTACAGCCATGCACACTTATAATATATTGTAACCTGTGAATATATATGCTTAATATCATGAGCGTATACACAAGTACAGATGTGTATGTGCACACACAGATACACACAGACACACACACACAGACACACATACATCACACAGTGTGGTCCACGTGTTTTGCTGCATGAATGTGAATATAGATGCACACATGAATAAATGTGGGGGAAATGTTGCTCCAGACGTGGCCTTGAGGTTTTTGTGTGTAATTTTGAATGTGCATGCATTGTAGGTGCTGCATATGTGGCTTTTCCATTGCCGCATGGTGGTGACAGTGCCTGTTGATGAAAACCACATGCCATACAATTATTATATGTGGTTGTGTGTCTTTGTGCAGTTGCATGGATGTATGCGTGTGCGTATGTGTGTGTGTGCGTGTGTGTGTGTGTCTGTGTGTATGTGTTTTTGTGGGAGCCCAGCTAAGTGGATTGTGGTGTAGCCCCAGTGGACATCACAGTAACGGGCTCTGACAGAGACTACCATGTGAGAAATTAATTCAACCTGATGACATGTGCCTCTAAATTAATACTCATTCATACATCTGTACCAATAGTGTGTTTTCTGAATGAGGATATACAGAAAGCGGGTCATATGAAGTCATGTGTTGGACTGTTGTAAAGGAAAGATTTGGTGCTCAGCTGGAATATTCTGAATGGTTACCAGGCAGGCCATTCTACTGTATATAGCACTTTGGAGAGTTATAAATCTTTGTCATTGGGAACCATAGGCTGCACATACTGAACGCATATATTTTTATGTCTCTGTGGCATCTGGGATACACAGTCACACAGTCTCCACAAATGAGTCAGGGTGCTTCAGTGCTGGTTGGATCTCTATGGTACGATGTTTGTGTCCAGACTCGTCCTTTCTCCACAGGGAGACGTTCACATCTGTGACTCCCCACCTACACTCATTCACTCACACTCTATGCCTCCCTCCCTTGTCTTCTTCTCACTCTTTGCCAACTACACTCCCAAGCTCCCCACAGAGGCAGGCAGGCAGGCCTATTGCCAGCCCATCTTTTCCTCTGAGAATGGCTGACGTCTCTACTCTTCTCTCAGGTGAAGGAGAAACACCCTCAGCCCTGGAGCGCTACACACATAAACACTTCCACACACAAATATGCTTTCTCACATCAGAGCAGTAACTAGGGGAGCAACTGTGTGTGTACGCACACACACAAACACAACAGTGCTTTATGTTTGACAGAGAAAGAGAGAGAGAAAGCAGGAGAGAGAGAGGGACGCTAATGATCAGTAGTTGGCAGATGGTGGAGTGATGTAGCGAGGACAGATATTGCTGCCCACTCAAACTCATCTGCTGTTACTCCAGCCCCCAACACTACTACTAGGCTGGACTGAGAGCTGAATGCACACTTTTCCACATGCTCTCTCCTCATGCACCCAAAGACGCTTTTTCTCATTCACACACACCCTTTCACATACAAGGGAATCTATACAAACATCGATCTGGATTAATAAATGTAAGTGTATACCCTTTTGTTCAGTAGTTTCCTAGTGGGATTAGAAGAGATATGATAAAGGACTGTAAGATACAGCGTAGTTGTTGTTGTAATTGGTAGAGAGGTCTATTGTTTTGTCCTTGATATCATGATGTCAGGGTAAGCAGTTCAGTGATTGCATCCTTTGTCATGGTAATAGAGGGAGTCTCATTTACAGTTTGTTGATGGTTTTGGGCTGAGTAACAGATAGGGAGATGGAGCCAGTAAATTCACCCTGGGGGAAAGACACTCATCAGTGATGTGGAGCCACATTCCATGTGATCTCACAACACAACCTGGTGTTGTTCTGTGTGCGTATATCTTACATCAGACCAGTAACTAGGAAAGAAACTGTGTCTGTGTGATTTATGATGGCATCCCAGTTTATAGAATTATGAAGTGTTTAGTAATCAACTCTCAGGCTTTTATAGAGTCTGTAGAGTCTCATAATTAGCGTAATGGTCTGGTGTTAGAGAAGGATTTTCAGCAGTGGAAAACACTGGCAATTCCTGTGTTACTTATGGGTGGGAGGCTTGAGGAAATCTCTTTAACTAAAAGACGAGGCTCTATTTTGAATTTCGTCTTGCTGATATTTCAATTTTCAACTGTTTAATTAAAAATGTATGAAATAATGAATTATCTGTTCATCAGAGATTATTCATTATTTAAGCCACAGATCATCACCAAATCTGTCCGTCTGTCGCAAACAATTCAGATCAATAAATGTTGGACTCAAAAAGCTCAAATTGACCCGAGGGATCATACTAAAGAAGTAAAGGACTCTACCAAATTACTACATACGTTGTGTTCTGTCTTGCAAGTCAGTGAGTGCATTGCACCCCTGCACACACACACTCCAATCAGTGCGCTCCACATACTGTATGCTTTTGGTGGCTGGAGGTCTGTGACCAGATCTGCTTCTGTAACCTGATGATGAATCAAAAGTACCCCTCACATGACTCAGCTCAATTAATCTTTACTCGGTGGTCTGCCCTCAAGGGATAGGTCTCCGAAATTTCAAAATATTTGGATTATTGATGAAACGTGGCATGGAAGGAAGGAAGAAAATGATTAAAAATAGGACTTGGGGTGTGTTGTGATGATGTAAACTGTAAAAAGTTAGTCAGTGGCAATAACAGTACCATAGAAAGATGCCATTAACCTCTGTAAATCATGCAGTGCTGTAAAGGGCTGTGATTCCCCACGTCTGTATGTGTTTACACTCATCTTGTAAGTGTCTAATTAAAAGCTATGTACAGGGCTGTGATCTCTTAAGTGAGTGGCTGAAAGGCGTGAAGGCTTATTTGCTGCCATGCTGCACTGTAGAGACTAGTTAAAGGTGCTGACAGTGGCTCATGCTTGTCCGAATATACTGTAACACACACAGAAGTGCACACACACACACACACACACACACACACACACACACACACACACACACACCATTAAGCAGAAATAGATACCGCACAGCTGCCCTGTCTCAAGAGAGAGAAGGGAGTACAGTATGACTCCAGTCTCCTCTACAAGGCCACTCCCTATGTGCCTTTGCACTTAATTACAAACTAGAGAGTGAGAGAGAAAAAGAGAGAGAGACAGACAGACAGACAGACAGACAGACAGAGAGATTGTAACATTTACTTATACAACATTACTTATCAACATTAGATGCATGATGCTGCACAAACAGAGCAAGTGTGGCATCAGTGCTCTAGCTCCTGCAAGGTTGCAGCCTGCTTTCTGGGATATACAAAGTGCTGAATCTCTGTAGAGTATTATTTGGGCCAACTTGAACTGAAAATGCATTGTCTCCTGGCATTTAGTCTAAATTTTCCCTCACATGGTCGACTGTTGGACAGCCAGAACCTTGCACATGGTTTTTGTTTCTCTATTCACAATGCAACAGAATACCTCTCATTAAATGTAGCTGACTGTTACCATATGGAGGTGAGGTTAAGAAGGGTTAGCATAACTCTTCTGCTACTGCTCAACCAGACCCTGTAAAACCTGATCACTTTCTTAGAAAAAGGCCTTGGATGCTTTAACATGAAGTATGCAGAGAAAATAACTGTTGCAATACAAACCAGCTAAAGATTTTATGAGCTTAAAAAGAAATGTAAGTAAAATTGTGGGGTTCAGCTGTGGTGGGGAGGTTATCATTTTGTGCTTTTTTATGATCACATTGTTAAATGGCTATAAGTTTAAAATGAGTACACTCTGAGTTACTCCAGTTTTTTTAGGATATTATCAATTCACTGCTGCCATAAAACTGCAATCGCTAACAATACCACAGTTGAAAAAAATGGAAGTATGACTACCACCAGGGTCTATTGTGAAGAGGCAGAAAGGATGGAGTCACTTATGCTATTTCCTCTCATTACACCCTCTTCACACCCAGTGTTAGGGTCAATGAGCAGCAGGCTAATTGAATCTTTAGATAGTTCCATAGAAACGTGCTACTAGTTTACTCCCACCACAGCCTGTCACCGGCATCACGGAGCTAGCAGCACGTCTTAAGAGGTTGTTATGGTTTTGCCATGAAACGGGAATTCCTGTGGAATGTTTGCTGACAGTTAAATGTTTCTCTCACCAGAGACTCTTTGTTAAGGTCCAGAAAGAATCAGTCCTCTGTCATTGGACTGCTGGTTGGTTTCTCAAAGTAGCAAAACAATGTTAAAAATGTTAAAGGAATGCTTTGGGGTTTTTATATATGTTAAGCTAAAGGCAGATTTTTATTGTGGTATAACATTTTTATATAGTACAAAGTGTTTCTAAGCATAGAGCAGCACTGCCTCTAATTTCCAGAGAGGGGAACATTTAATTATCTAAATGTAATTAAACTGAGCAGGGTAATGGGATACGTTCTACACTCACTTTTGTGAGTTGTAGCTTACGGTTATAGGCTAGAGTGAGACAATTTACCTATATTAACAACTGACTTGTTGATAGATATTGTTGGAACTCAATCCTCCTGTTCACTGTGATATTGACGCATCTTAACTGTGGCTAAACCTCTGACCCACTGTCAATTGTTATCTCCAAGGTTATCTTGGAAAAGCTCCCACTCTTCACCCCTGTCTCAGATTTCCTTCACCTCACTATCTCCCCAACTAATGGGTCTGCTTTGAATTGTGACAGACAGATATTTGTTGATGCATCAAATAAATATTACGGGGAAAATCTTAATTCAATTGGAAGATCAGTAGATATTAGATGCTAATGTTCTTCTCAGAGCTTAACTCCACAGTATAAACTTCATCATTAGATTACTGGATTAGTTGAACTGGACTTGTAATCTCCAGTACTTCCCTGTGTTGTTCCTTGTCCCTCCAACCCTTCCTGCCTCCCCTTCCCATCTACCTACCCTCTCAATCCTTTTTTTAACCTTCCCTCTGTTTCTATTTGACCGCTCTTTCTCTTCATTCCCTTCTTTGCATTCCCTTGTCCACTCTCCATTTCTGGACTACCACTCACCTCTGTTCGTCTCCACCACACACCACCATCGCCACCCAAAGCCCTCCTGGTACCGGCACAGATGGGTGCTCTGCTTATTCATGTTAGCTGACCCATTAGGTGTATCCCTCTGCTCCACCGGACGCTTCTGTTTGCAAACTGTGACAAAGTATCAGATTCATCCTTTTCTGTAGGTGCAGGGAGCGTAGAGGAACAGGGGATCCGGGCATGTTGCTCTATATAACCCATTACTTTAGCCCCCCTCTTCCTGTGCACACATGCCTACGTGTGCTCACAGACACACACACACACACAAACATACATACCAGAAAAATGTGTGAGTGAAAGCCTGAATGAATTGAGGCTAGACGGCTGAATGAAAGTCAGCCTACATCAGTGAAGGACAAAGACTGACTAAATTAAATGATTATTGG
Source organism: Monocentris japonica (assembly GCA_900323365.1). Taxonomy (NCBI): domain Eukaryota; kingdom Metazoa; phylum Chordata; class Actinopteri; order Trachichthyiformes; family Monocentridae; genus Monocentris; species Monocentris japonica. The sequence continues at coordinate 9,496 of OOFE01011398.1, forward strand.
CATTATGCTGAAGTTGCTTCAAGGTGGCGAATCATAAAATGCAGTCTGTTTCAGCCACACACAGATATCCTAATCAGCCAAATGAGTCATTCATTTTTGCAGAAAGTAATTAAGATAAAGTTAATGAAGGTAAGACTAATTAAGACATGATGAATCGACATGTCTGATACACCCATTAACACATTATCTACTGTTCCTTTGTCATCACACTTATCTGCTTTAACAGCAGAATGCTGCCTGGAAATTAGACATTAAAATGTCATCCATTGGTTTATCACAGAGATTGAAGTTAGCAGAGACCAGAGGGGGAATTTTCTTAAGTTTAGCACATTTTTCTTTCATTCTTTTGCAGTATAATTTTCTCCTTGACTTTATAGTGAAAAATATGTCCCACCGATTCTCAGGTTGAACTGCAGTGATGAATACAGTTGTGTTGAGGTGCTCTATAATTGATTTTTGCTGAGAAGTGTGACAGTGTCGGGTGGCCTTCAGTAAACATCAGAGTAAACAAACATCCTGGGGGATTCAATGGAATCTTCTCTATCTTTTTTTCCTCCTTGTTATAAAGGAAGGGGAGGTGACAGACTCCATAGAACAATCAAGCTCAGCTCGTGTTGTAATAACCCTGAGGTCCAGAGGTGAGTTTCACTATATTATCAAAGGGATTGAGAGGATTCCCTAAGTGTGCTATTAAGTCCCTCTCCTCCCTGTTTTACTGCTGACCTTCATCCCTGCGGAGTGCAAGGGGGGCAATACAATCAACATCAGTGGAAAAAAAGTGCCCGCAAGAAAGCTGCATTTTGAATATTATTGTGGAAAAATGGTTTGGTGTTCTCGAAACACAGTAATGTTGAATGCTTGCTCATTCACTTACTCACTCACTCACACACACCTACACACACACACGCACACAAACACAGAAACACACACGCAAACACAAAGACACAATTGCGATGAGCCTATCTGTGCAACAGCAATCAAAAGGTCGCGTTCCCTAAACCTCCTTCAGTCTCCAGTCAGATGACAGATAGAGGACTGGTGTTCGCAAAGGTAAATGGAACTGAACCAGAGTAGAGACTCCCATGTGGAGAGAATGTCATGAAAAATGGTTACATATCATAAATATCAAGGATAACACATTGGCGTGCAGTATCATACTTGATGAATGCATCCCAATGAAAAGGGTTCTTCCTGATGCTTCAGGCTCAGGTGTTTGTGTGTTTGTGTTTGAAGTTGAGTTGGAGTTGAGCAGCTCCTTCTCATTTGGGGTTAAATCCAACACAACACAATACATTATGCAACAGCATGGCAGAGTACAGAGTACCAGAAAGAGAAACAGTGCTGTGGGTTTGGTTAATTACTCAATTTAGCAATGCAGCCAACATTGTGCTCTCAACTATGTTTTGTTGGATATTCTGAGTTGTGACGTTTAGTGTTTCCTTTTCCACTCAATTTCATTGTATTAAACAAATGATTTGGTAGTGCTACGTTGTCTGGCACTCAACTAGTTTGTAATACATCTACAAAAAAAGGCATGTCATTTACACTGGAGAGTCTTGATACAGAATGCAATACCCAAGATGGCTCAATCTATGTAGTGGAAACTTAAAACAGTGAACACTGAACTAGAATAACAAACCGAGCCCTCATTAACCATCATTTAAACTCATGTCTACAAGTCTCTGTCACAGCAATCTTATTCAATGGAATTACCACAATGATGAAAACAACATGATGTATTTATACATTGTTCCCCAATAGGGCGGACACATGAAAGATGTAGAACACAGTCCTCCCACTGTGGTCTGATTGGAGATGGCAGGTCGGGCACTCTGACCCTTTGTGATCAGGGCCAGGGGGGCAGGGAGCATGGAGCGTAGAGGCCAGGGGCCACAGTCAGAAATAGAAGGACTTTAGAAGTTGGGATGGTTAGCTGGGTTCCTTTGTGTGTGTTTGTATGCGACCAGCAGCATTACCAGATTGTGTTCGCTCACAACAACAGTGGTTGCCTTCATCTTCGCTCACCCATGGGCTGACTGCACTACACATCTATGGGTGCCATGATGAGGCACCCAAGCAGAAGAATATGAGGCTTGGATGAGATAGGAAAGATGGATAAATGGGATTTTTGACTTGGAGAGCTGCAACTGTGCAGCGTTTGATGCCTTGGCAGAGACGGGTGCCTGACTAATGTGTCGTGAGAAACTGGGTACTGAAAGCAAGGCCAAGGGTTCCTTCTGGGCTGCAGCTTCTGCTTAATTAGACAGATGGACCTTTTCCGTTCATATTTTCACAAAAGAGGATGTTATAGGATTATTTTTTTTGACCTCTTCTCTTCTCTTCTCCTCTTTCCTCATCTCCCAATACCTGCATTATTTCAGCATAGTGAGAGTGCTTGCTGTTATCGATGCTGAAATCAGAGATCGAGAGATGGTTATGTTTTGTTTCTCCTTTCCCTCCAGGTAACAGCTTTTCTCACTCGGCCGTGACAAACCCAGCAGTTATTGATACTTTAGCTAAGGGGGCCATACAATAATACTGCCTTCCCTTTCTACAGGTTGTAGGGGCTCGCTCTACCTAATTTGAAGCTGAAGCTCTTGCTAGTCAGTAAGTGCCCTGTATTAACTTACAGGAATGTTGGCTGTCTACTGAGAAGTGAAACTAAACACACTATCCTTTCAAATTGACTTGTTTTTGTCCGAAGGCCACTCATTTTGATAAATGCTTATTCTGCGACACATACAATTCGATACGCTCAAAAACATGTTTGTATGTAGTGTGCACGCATCATATATCAGCTTTATCATAAGACTTTCATGGAAGTAAAGCATTTGTTTTGAATGTTACCTCTCCCAGCATAAAGATAATTTATGAGCCGGATGTTAAGAGTCCTGTAAAAGTTATACAGCTGCACCTGGCAGACAGCAGCAGAAGTCAGAGCATGTGTGTCTAACAGCTGATGTCTTTCATACCTGTGAATGTAAGATGAGCACCTACCTGGAGTACAGGGAGACAGAATGTACTGGGTGACGGCCCTGCATCTAGTTTTACAGAGTGTAGATATTGGAAGGAAAAAGGAGGACTGAACGGTTGGGTTGATATAAACCCAACCGTTCAGTTTCCTAAAATAATCCTTTTTTAAAGACTTGGAAATAATGCTGAAAAAAACAGGCACCATGGTCAACACCTGGGCTGACCAGGCAGGATGAAAGGCATGTTGTGTCACATATCTTGCAGCATGTCAAGCAATAAATTAAAATGAGGTGCAATTTCCTGTCAACTAATTAGTGTAGAATTGGTGCAGTCTGTTTTATCAACCTCCCTGGGGCTCTGCAAAGTGATTTTCATAGCTGGCACTAGAGCAGTGAAGGATGTCTAGATTAGTACTAGGCAGACCTAGACATCATCGGAGCAGAGAGGTGTGAACAAGAAAGGAAGGAGTGAAAGGTGACATCAGCTAGAAGTTGTGTCTGTTGGCTTTATCTGGGGCAATGAGGACTCAAACAAGAGCCATTTCTTTTGTCTCCTCTCTGGCAAAGTGATCCCTCAAAATGACCAGAGAAAGATGCTTGTCCCCTCCGGTAATGTTTAAAGTTAAGAGCATTAATGGAGCCTCTTAGCCATGCAGCAGGCCCAAATGACCTCTCTCTCTCTCTGAGAGGCTGTTTGCATGATGACAGGCTGGACTCGGAGGGAGGAAAGTGTTGAGTGATGTTCAGCTGTAGACATGGATAATTCAACACTCTGCACAAACATCAACTAATGATCCTGTCCTCTGGTCCTTTCTGAATGAGTGAACTGGCTGGCTTGTATCACTTTCCTTTCTCCTCTTTCATTCTTTTTTTCCTCTTCTCTGTATATTACCCTCTGTTTTGTCATAGCATTTTTGTCTTCCCTTCAACCCCTCCCTTCCTTCATCTTTTGTGGCCCTAGGTGATTTAGAGTAGATAGTTGTATTCACTATGGACCAAACAGGCCAAGGCTGCATGGAGATTATTGGGTTTATGTCAGAGTCAAGGTTCTGATTGAAGGTATAAATCTGGGTGGAAGGCTGAAGGCTCATGGATCCCTGTTGTTTGACCTCAGCTTAACACCAGAAGCCCTATTAAAAGAGACGCCCCAGAACGATCGATCAATCCCCCCTTCCCCAGACAAGGTCAGTTAATCCATGGTTAAATTTCAGAACACACAATGTTTATGGGCTTAACTGTCACCGCTGATGTGCATAGTGAGGGGTCAATATAGCATGGGCAAACAAAGGACTTTGATTAAAACATGAAAAAAAAGCTTCTCAAGGACATTTAACTTGTATACTCTTTGGAAAGAGCAGAGTGAGCAAGGTATAAGTCAAGGCATTCAACAAAATGTTAAGACAACGCAGGATCCACTATAATTCCACTCTAATTTCACTGAATGCGTTTTCTGACACATTGATGTTGTCTAGTCTGCACTGAATCCCTGTTCAACTGACTGCGAAAGCTTCTCTGATATTCATCTAGACAGATCTATTGACTTCTCTTCTGAAGAGCAAGTGTCTTTGCTCGTCTGTGTTAATAAGTGGCCATTAACCTCACAGTCTAAGACATGGCACAATGTGATGCTGTTCTATTCATTCCACTGATGTTACGATGATACAGCATGATTAGATCAATGAAGAGAGCTGGTGTTTTCAACAACTTAAGTCCCTCAGTTCAGTGGTGACTCCAATCATGGGAGATATTGTTTTCAGAGGACTGGAGCAAGGCTTAGAATTTAGGCTTAACCCAGAGTGACACAGGCTCTTAGCTGGAGCCCTCCTCATTTCTGATCAAAGACTCAGCAGGGGTATAATTCCAGGTTTGCGACTATTGGTTTTTAATGAAGTGTAACCTTTAACCCTCAAGAAGCCCAGCATACTTTGACAATGGTCATTCAGTGATGTTTGAGTTTGACTGTCATGTTGGCTTTGTTACTATGTCAAATTTAAGTCAACCATTTAAACATAAACATTGCCCGTAGAAAATACAGATTTTGTTTTTTTTTTATTTCTAGTGATAGTGTATGAGTTGGCAGCTGATTGGGGTAAGCAGGGAAAGATGCCCCTGTCCTAAGAATAGTCCATCAGTAGGTTGGATCCTTTTTGAAGGGGGGGGGGGACAGTAGCTCCTGTGTCTCCCTAACCACTTTGCCATGGGCACTGCCCACAAAGAGGGGGAAAAAAGAGCTTTGAGTCAGTCACATGTTTACCTAGGAGAAGTTATTGTTATGTCTACTTCCAAGAGGTATAGCATTACATGCTGGACTACAATCCTTCTCTCTCTCTCATTCATTCTCTATTTCTCCCACCCTTCCTTACACTCCTGCCTGCATAGGGCCTGTTGTATTAGACACCTAGTGTGTGATAGAGAGACAGAGAGTGAAGTATATGGTCATGTCAAGTCAGTTTGTTATAGCGTGGAGGAAGTGAGGTGAGTGATGTCTAGACCCCTGCCACTCTGAGCTGACGTTGACCTGCCCTCTGAGTCAATAAACAGCACTGACGATGAGTTTCAGCTTGCCTGTCTTCTCCACCGTATGCACATACATGCTCAGGCACTCATACACATGTGCATGTGAACACTTACACACACATTTGCATGCACACTATGCTTACTCACAGACACAAATATCCATTGCAACAATGTTTCTCCTGTCATCCCTCTCTCTTTTTATATCCACCCTCCATCTCTCGCTCTGAAGAAATATGGACTCTGCTCTGACACCCTAGCTTTACAAACGTAGGTGTTTTATTCTCAAGTGATTTATTACTTTTTGTACAGTAAATCTGTGAAACTGTTCCACTTTTACAAACCTTGTAAAAATATACAATTTATATGACAGATGCTGGATTTAACGATGGTGTAAAATAGCCTAAACAACATGAGGCGTTGAAATAGAGTTTCCAGAAATTATGCTCTGAAGACTGTATTTCAGTCTTGGTTGTCCCGGTCTCAGTGCTGTTGCTCTATGGTGGCATCTTTATTGTCATATATATATATTTTTTTTAGATGTTACCCCCCCAAAACAGCTATGTGTAGTAAGCTTACATTTTTAGTGTTATGGGGCTTTCCTCTGGTGTCACAGCATTGAGTTTCCATATGGAGTTTCTGAATATTTTGATAAAGAACAAAAAAGTCATGTGTATGGTTGACTACGGTGTACAGTGTGCCTGGTGTGTTTGCTTTCCTTGGTATGGAAATGACAGTATGTCCTCAATATCAGTGAATCAGTGCAGATACTCATCAGCAGGTTATAAAGTAATAGGAATTGTTTATACTTTCCAAACCCAGCTTAGGAAAGGGTATTTGGGAAAAGTCTGGATCATAGAGCAAATGAGATGGTTTCTTTCTAAGGAAACCAATAGCACTAATATTATTCTCCAGTTAATGCATTAAAAGATAACTTAGACAGAGATGGTGCATAACTTAAGCTCTACTGTATGTCTGGACTATCTCTCCCAACCATAAAAGCTCAGTTTGGACACATATAGTTTAGAACAGAAGCTGATTCACAATGATAGCAGGTCCCTACGAAGAGAGCACCACTACCATGCATGGAAAAGACTGTTGAGGAAGTCTGCCATGTGGTGTTGTACAGCTTCACCAAGGAAATTGGAACTACCAGTGGAAATGTTTTGGTGTTGCACACCCCTGTAAATCTGTAAATATCCTAAAAATATGTGACCAAATTTGGAAATTTGGAATTACAGGCACAAGGGTGGTCTAGTGTATAGAGACACCATCCTTCAACGGGAGGACTGGGATTCAAGCCCTGCAAGCATCCACCCTGCAAGCATCCACCCTGCTGAAGTGCTGAGCAAAACACTGAATCCCTACCAGTTCCAGGGGCACTGTTCTGTAGCTGACCCTGCACTCTGACCTCCCTGAAGGAAGGCAAACAAAAAGTATCATATTACATTAACACTGCGTGACTTTTGTGTTCTGTAGGAAGTCATCATCAAAACGTATGTTTACAAAAGTCACAAGGCTCTATGCCATGCTTATAACCCCACCACTCTCCATTAGTCTGTACTGTTTTTTCCTTGTGTTGTCTTATCTAACACACATAGTGCACAATCACATGATGAGAATAGGTTGTCAGGATAGAAAGGTTTTGATGTACATGGCAGAGGGATGGCTTTAATAATGCATTGTTTTAATGACTCATTTGACTTATTTCCTGGAAATTCATGAGCATCATATAGCATCACCACTGTATTTAAGAATTCGTACTGGTCCTTCTTTATTTGAAAGGTGATTTTGTTTCAAAACAGTTGCCGAGGCTTGAACCTAAACAAGGATAAAACCACAGCAGGGAAAGGCTATGGATACTGGTGCAGTCACAGCCGTGTCCCTGTTCGTGTTATGTGGCTAGGTAGATGTGAATCTGAGAGAGGCTGTGTTTTTGTTGTTCCCTGTGGAGGTGAGAAGCAGGTAGACTGAAGGTTGAAATATTGATGCAGGATGATAAATTCATGTGGCTGGTGAAAGAGTGGAGCATATCCAACAGACTGATCTTGGTGCTACAGTCTCTATGGGGTAAACTTTTTAACTCTACATATTGTTGTCAGTAGAGCATTGAGGCCGCTGTATTGAACATGATTGTAAAGGGGTGTACAGTATAGTGATGCACTGACTTAAAAGGAGTTTACATTCTTTTTTTTAAATGGTGGAGCCAGCAGTCTTATGACCAGGCTACAAATTTTTTATGTGTCTGTGTATGTCTGTATGTTTTCTTCACAGTCATATGCCACGTGCATGCTGCACACTCTCAATTTTGCCATAGTGGACCTTCTGGTTGCCACAATAAGGGTGTGGCTGCCTTGATGTATAAGACGATACACTGTTCCATGTAATTTATTCATAGCTCTGAGGTTTTTGTTGTATTTTTCATCCATTTTTGATTAAGAAAGAGTAAATCACCAACAGCATGTGGTTTATTCAGTCATGAATACTGCATGGCATACTCTGTCTATTTATGCCATACACTGACTCTCTTCCATAGTCACAGTGGAAAAGATTGATTGTTTCGGGGGTTTGTTTGGTGACAGTGACACACAAGTGTGATACCACTTTGTCCAAGCTCGTTTCCTAAGTACTAGTCTTCACATCAGAAGTAGTGAGGTTTTACATGATTTGCTCATACACGTCCATCCATTAGTGATTGAACTTCCTTATGCCCAGGGGGAAGTGGATCAGGACTTGAGCGGGTCCCAGTAGCTCCCAAGGTGAAGAAAGACCTACCCCTCTCCTTCCATACTGAGCCCTGGCTGCTCACACATCTGGCTTCCATCACGGCAAGTTTGTGTGTGTGCATGTGTGTGTGCATGTCTGTGTGTGTGGGTGTGCATGTGTGTGTGCATGTCTGCGTGTGTGGGTGCCCATAACCAGTATGCCAATGCATCGGTCCTGTCATAGGCAGCAACCCAATATCCGTGGCAGTGGGGGAAACTGCGTCACTGTGTCATATATCTCGTCTCGTCCCGGGTATGAGAATAAAATATCATATAGTGGTATTTTGATTCTCTAATGGTAATTCATCCTGCTCAGTGGAACTGACAGCAGATGGAGCATGAACGTCTCCTTGACGAATCACTGAGGCATTGTCTAAACTCATTCTCAACATCCTATTCCTTACTTAAACAAGTGATATTTCCCTTCATAGATTTTATTCATTTATCATTTTATTCATAGGTGTCTCTTTTTTTCTTGGACACTACCTGTTCCAATCACTCATTGCTGCCTGGTGTAAAACTGATCTTGACTAGAGCTGGGTGGGTGGATGAAGGGGTGAACCATGCAAGCTGGTATTGTAAAGGGTAGGTGGGCGGCAAATGTGGTTAATTTGCTTGTCTTAGGCTTGTGGTTAATTTTGCTGAGCCAAATCCTCTCATTTAGGGGATTATGTTCCCAAGCCTGTGGAGATCCACAGGAGAGTAGGTGGAGGTCAGAGAGAGAAAGAATGAGAGTGAAGGAGGACAGGAGAGAGAGAGAGAGTGATGGAGAGGGGTTTGGTGGGGGGTACAGACAAGGGATGGGAAGGGAAAA